>CAMQGK010000198.1:0-54953 GCA_947000775.1 Pterois miles | reverse complement strand
TATGGTTTTTTTCAAAATCTAGAAAATTTGACGTTTTCATTGAAAAATTTCGACAGTATACTGATGTTTTTTTTGAAAAATTTTACAATATTACACGAAATGACTTCTTTCCACCATAGAATCATTTTACACGCTATAATATGACCATTTTTATGTTTTTTTCTACATCTAAAAAATTTGACGTTTTCAGCGAAAAATTTCGACATACTATACTATGACGTTTTTTTGTAAAATTTTACATTTCACGAAATGACTTCTTTCCACCATAGAATCATTTTACACGCTATAATATTACTGTTTCCATGGTTTTTTTCTACATCTAAAAAATTTGACGTTTTCAGCGAAATATTTCGACATACTATACTATGACGTTTTTTTTTTATAAAATTTTACATTTCACGAAATGACTTCTTTCCACCATAGAATCATTTTACACGCTATATTATGACCGTTTCCATGTTTTTTTCCAAAATCTAAAAAATTTGACGTTTTCATCGAAAAATTTCGACATACTATACTATGACGTTTTTTTGTAAAATTTTACATTTCACGAAATGACTTCTTTTCACCATAGGATCATTTTACACGCTATAATATGACTGTTTCCATGGTTTTTTTTAAAATCTAAAAAATTTGACTTTTTCATCGAAAAATTTCGACATACTATACTATGACTTTTTTTCTTGTAAAATATTACAACATTTCATGAAATGACTTCTTTCCACCATAGAATCATTTTACACGCTATATTACTGTTTCCATGTTTTCTTTCTACATCTAAAAAATTTGACGTTTTCAGCGAAAAATTTCGACATACTATACTATGACGTTTTTTTTTTTTTGTAAAATTTTACATTTCACGAAAAGACTTCTTTCCACCATAGAATCATTTTACACGCTATAATACGACCGTTTCCATGTTTTTTTTCAAAATCTAAAAAATTTGACGTTTTCATCGAAAAATTTCGACATACTATACTATGACTTTTTTTGTAAAATTTTACATTTCACGAAATGACTTCTTTCCACCATAGAATCATTTTACACGCTATAATATGACTGTTTCCATGTTTTTTTTCAACATCTAAAAAATTTGACGTTTTCATCGAAAAATGTCGACATACTATACTATGACTTTTTTTGTAAAATTTTACACTTCACGAAATGACTTCTTTCCACCATAGAATCATTTTACATGCTATAATATGACCGTTTCCATGGTTTTTTTTCAACATCTAAAAAAATTTGACGTTTTCATCGAAAAATTTCGACATACTATACTATGACGTTTTTTTGTAAAATTTTACATTTCACGAAATGACTTCTTTTCACCATAGGATCATTTTACACGCTATAATATGACTGTTTCCATAGTTTTTTTTAAAATCTAAAAAATTTGACTTTTTCATCGAAAAATTTCGACATACTATACTATGACTTTTTTTCTTGTAAAATTTTACAACATTTCATGAAATGACTTCTTTCCACAATAGAATCATTTTACACGCTATAATATTACTGTTTCCATGTTTTCTTTCTACATCTAAAAAATTTGACGTTTTCAGCGAAAAATTTCGACATACTATACTACGACGTTTTTTTTTTTTGTAAAATTTTACATTTCACGAAAAGACTTCTTTCCACCATAGAATCATTTTACACGCTATAATATGACCGTTTCCATGGTTTTTTTCAAAATCTAAAAAATTTGACGTTTTCATCGAAAAATTTCGACATACTATACTATGACTTTTTTTGTAAAATTTTACATTTCACGAAATGACTTCTTTCCACCATAGAATCATTTTACACGCTATAATATGACTGTTTCCATGTTTTTTTTCAACATCTAAAAAATTTGACGTTTTCATCGAAAAATTTCGACATACTATACTATGACTTTTTTTTGTAAAATTTTACAACATTTCACGAAATGACTTCTTTCCACCATAGAATCATTTTACACGCTATAATACGACCGTTTTTATGGTTTTTTTCAAAATCTAGAAAATTTGACGTTTTCATTGAAAAATTTCGACAGTATACTGATGTTTTTTTTGAAAAATTTTACAATATTACACGAAATGACTTCTTTCCACCATAGAATCATTTTACACGCTATAATATGACCATTTTTATGTTTTTTTTCTACATCTAAAAAATTTGACGTTTTCAGCGAAAAATTTCGACATACTATACTATGACGTTTTTTTGTAAAATTTTACATTTCACGAAATGACTTCTTTCCACCATAGAATCATTTTACACGCTATAATATTACTGTTTCCATGGTTTTTTTCTACATCTAAAAAATTTGACGTTTTCAGCGAAATATTTCGACATACTATACTATGACGTTTTTTTTTTTATAAAATTTTACATTTCACGAAATGACTTCTTTCCACCATAGAATCATTTTACACGCTATATTATGACCGTTTCCATGTTTTTTTCCAAAATCTAAAAAATTTGACGTTTTCATCGAAAAATTTCGACATACTATACTATGACGTTTTTTTGTAAAATTTTACATTTCACGAAATGACTTCTTTTCACCATAGGATCATTTTACACGCTATAATATGACTGTTTCCATGGTTTTTTTTAAAATCTAAAAAATTTGACTTTTTCATCGAAAAATTTCGACATACTATACTATGACTTTTTTTCTTGTAAAATATTACAACATTTCATGAAATGACTTCTTTCCACCATAGAATCATTTTACACGCTATAATATTACTGTTTCCATGTTTTCTTTCTACATCTAAAAAATTTGACGTTTTCAGCGAAAAATTTCGACATACTATACTATGACGGTTTTTTTTTTTGTAAAATTTTACATTTCACGAAAAGACTTCTTTCCACCATAGAATCATTTTACACGCTATAATACGACCGTTTCCATGTTTTTTTTCAAAATCTAAAAAATTTGACGTTTTCATCGAAAAATTTCGACATACTATACTATGACTTTTTTTGTAAAATTTTACATTTCACGAAATGACTTCTTTCCACCATAGAATCATTTTACACGCTATAATATGACTGTTTCCATGTTTTTTTTCAACATCTAAAAAATTTGACGTTTTCATCGAAAAATTTCGACATACTATACTATGACTTTTTTTGTAAAATTTTACAACATTTCACGAAATGACTTCTTTCCACCATAGAATCATTTTACACGCTATAATACGACAGTTTTTATGGTTTTTTTCATCATCTAAAAAATTTGACGTTTTCATCGAAAAATTTCGACATACTATACTATGACGTTTTTTTGTAAAATTTTACACTTCACGAAATGACTTCTTTCCACCATAGAATCATTTTACATGCTATAATATGACCGTTTCCATGGTTTTTTTTCAACATCTAAAAAAATTGACATTTTCATCGAAATATTTCGACATACTATACTATGACATTTTTTTGTAAAATTTTACATTTCACGAAATGACTTCTTTACACCATAGAATCATTTTACACACTATAATACGACCGTCTCCATGGTTTTTTTCAAAATCTAAAAAATTTGACGTTTTCATCGAAAAATTTCGACATACTATACTATGACGTTTTTTTTGTAAAACTTTACAACATTTCACGAAATGACTTCTTTACACCATAGGATCATTTTACACGCTATAATATGACTGTTTCCATGTTTTTTTTCAACATCTAAAAAATTTGACGTTTTCATCGAAAAATTTCGACATACTATACTATGACGTTTTTTTGTAAAATTTTACATTTCACGAAATGACTTCTTTCCACCATAGAATCATTTTACACACTATAATACGACTGTTTCCATGTTTTTTTTTCAACATCTAAAAAATTTGACGTTTTCATCGAAAAATTTCGACATAGTATACTATGATGTTTTTTTTGCAAAATTTTACAACATTTCACGAAATGACTTCTTTCCACCATAGAATCATTTTACATGCTATAATATGACCGTTTCCATGTTTTTTTTAAAAATCTAAAAAATTTGACGTTTTCATCGAAAAATTTTGACATACTATACTATGACTTTTTTTTTTAAATTTTACATTTCACGAAATGACTTCTTTCCACCATAGGATTGTTTTACACGCTATAATATGACTGCTTCCATGGTTTTTTCAACATCTAAAAAATTTGACGTTTTCATCGAAAAATTTCGACATACTATACTATGACTTTTTTTCTTGTAAAATTTTACAACATTTCATGAAATGACTTCTTTCCACAATAGAATCATTTTACACGCTATAATATTACTGTTTCCATGTTTTCTTTCTACATCTAAAAAATTTGACGTTTTCAGCGAAAAATTTCGACATACTATACTATGACTTTTTTTGTAAAATTTTACAACATTTCACGAAATGACTTCTTTCCACCATAGAATCATTTTACACGCTATAATACGACCGTTTTTATGGTTTTTTTCAAAATCTAGAAAATTTGACGTTTTCATTGAAAAATTTCGACAGTATACTGTTTTTGTAAAATTTTACAATATTACACGAAATGACTTCTTTCCACCATAGAATCATTTTACACGCTATAATATGACCATTTTTATGTTTTTTTTCTACATCTAAAAAATTTGACGTTTTCAGCGAAAAATTTCGACATACTATACTATGACGTTTTTTTGTAAAATTTTACATTTCACGAAATGACTTCTTTCCACCATAGAATCATTTTACACGCTATAATATTACTGTTTCCATGGTTTTTTTCTACATCTAAAAAATTTGACGTTTTCAGCGAAATATTTCGACATACTATACTATGACGGTTTTTTTTTTTTTATAAAATTTTACATTTCACGAAATGACTTCTTTCCACCATAGAATCATTTTACACGCTATATTATGACCGTTTCCATGTTTTTTTCCAAAATCTAAAAAATTTGACGTTTTCATCGAAAAATTTCGACATACTATACTATGACGTTTTTTTGTAAAATTTTACATTTCACGAAATGACTTCTTTTCACCATAGGATCATTTTACACGCTATAATATGACTGTTTCCATGTTTTTTTTTTAAATCTAGAAAATTTGACTTTTTCATCGAAAAATTTCGACATACTATACTATGACTTTTTTTCTTGTAAAATATTACAACATTTCATGAAATGACTTCTTTCCACCAAAGAATCATTTTACATGCTATAATATTACTGTTTCCATGTTTTCTTTCTACATCTAAAAAATTTGACGTTTTCAGCGAAAAATTTGGACATACTATACTATGACGTTTTTTTTTTTTGTAAAATTTTACATTTCACGAAAAGACTTCTTTCCACCATAGAATCATTTTACACGCTATAATACGACCGTTTCCATGTTTTTTTTCAAAATCTAAAAAATTTGACGTTTTCATCGAAAAATTTCGACATACTATACTATGACTTTTTTTGTAAAATTTTACATTTCACGAAATGACTTCTTTCCACCATAGAATCATTTTACACGCTATAATATGACTGTTTCCATGTTTTTTTTTAACATCTAAAAAATTTGACGTTTTCATCGAAAAATTTCGACATACTATACTATGACTTTTTTTGTAAAATTTTACAACATTTCACGAAATGACTTCTTTCCACCATAGAATCATTTTACACGCTATAATACGACCGTTTTTATGGTTTTTTTCATCATCTAAAAAATTTGACGTTTTCATCGAAAAATTTCGACATACTATACTATGACGTTTTTTTGTAAAATTTTACACTTCACGAAATGACTTCTTTCCACCATAGAATCATTTTACATGCTATAATATGACCGTTTCCATGGTTTTTTTTCAACATCTAAAAAAATTGAAATTTTCATCGAAACATTTCGACATCCTATACTATGACATTTTTTTGTAAAATTTTACATTTCACGAAATGACTTCTTTACACCATAGAATCATTTTACACGCTATAATACGACCGTCTCCATGTTTTTTTTCTACATCTAAAAAATCTGACGTTTTCAGCGAAAACTTTCGACATACTATACTATGACGTTTTTTTGTAAAATTTTACATTTCACGAAATGACTTCTTTCCACCATAGAATCATTTTACACGCTATAATATGACCGTTTCCATGGTTTTTTTTAAAATCTAAAAAATTTGACTTTTTCATCGAAAAATTTCGACATACTATACTATGACTTTTTTTCTTGTAAAATATTACAACATTTCATGAAATGACTTCTTTCCACCATAGAATCATTTTACACGCTATAATATTACTGTTTCCATGTTTTCTTTCTACATCTAAAAAATTTGACGTTTTCAGCGAAAAATTTCGACATACTATACTATGACGTTTTTTTTTTTTGTAAAATTTTACATTTCACGAAAAGACTTCTTTCCACCATAGAATCATTTTACACGCTATAATACGACCGTTTCCATGTTTTTTTTCAAAATCTAAAAAATTTAACGTTTTCATCGAAAAATTTCGACATACTATACTATGACTTTTTTTGTAAAATTTTACATTTCACGAAATGACTTCTTTCCACCATAGAATCATTTTACACGCTATAATATGACTGTTTCCATGTTTTTTTTCAACATCTAAAAAATTTGACGTTTTCATCGAAAAATTTCGACATACTATACTATGACTTTTTTTGTAAAATTTTACACTTCACGAAATGACTTCTTTCCACCATAGAATCATTTTACATGCTATAATATGACCGTTTCCATGGTTTTTTTTCAACATCTAAAAAAATTTGACGTTTTCATCGAAAAATTTCGACATACTATACTATGACGTTTTTTTGTAAAATTTTACATTTCACGAAATGACTTCTTTTCACCATAGGATCATTTTACACGCTATAATATGACTGTTTCCATAGTTTTTTTTAAAATCTAAAAAATTTGACTTTTTCATCGAAAAATTTCGACATACTATACTATGACTTTTTTTCTTGTAAAATTTTACAACATTTCATGAAATGACTTCTTTCCACAATAGAATCATTTTACACGCTATAATATTACTGTTTCCATGTTTTCTTTCTACATCTAAAAAATTTGACGTTTTCAGCGAAAAATTTCGACATACTATACTACGACGTTTTTTTTTTTGTAAAATTTTACATTTCACGAAAAGACTTCTTTCCACCATAGAATCATTTTACACGCTATAATACGACCGTTTCCATGGTTTTTTTCAAAATCTAAAAAATTTGACGTTTTCATCGAAAAATTTCGACATACTATACTATGACTTTTTTTGTAAAATTTTACATTTCACGAAATGACTTCTTTCCACCATAGAATCATTTTACACGCTATAATATGACTGTTTCCATGTTTTTTTTCAACATCTAAAAAATTTGACGTTTTCATCGAAAAATTTCGACATACTATACTATGACTTTTTTTGTAAAATTTTACAACATTTCACGAAATGACTTCTTTCCACCATAGAATCATTTTACACGCTATAATACGACCGTTTTTATGGTTTTTTTCAAAATCTAGAAAATTTGACGTTTTCATTGAAAAATTTCGACAGTATACTGATGTTTTTTTTGAAAAATTTTACAATATTACACGAAATGACTTCTTTCCACCATAGAATCATTTTACACGCTATAATATGACCATTTTTATGTTTTTTTTCTACATCTAAAAAATTTGACGTTTTCAGCGAAAAATTTCGACATACTATACTATGACGTTTTTTTGTAAAATTTTACATTTCACGAAATGACTTCTTTCCACCATAGAATCATTTTACACGCTATAATATTACTGTTTCCATGGTTTTTTTCTACATCTAAAAAATTTGACGTTTTCAGCGAAATATTTCGACATACTATACTATGACGTTTTTTTTTTTATAAAATTTTACATTTCACGAAATGACTTCTTTCCACCATAGAATCATTTTACACGCTATATTATGACCGTTTCCATGTTTTTTTCCAAAATCTAAAAAATTTGACGTTTTCATCGAAAAATTTCGACATACTATACTATGACGTTTTTTTGTAAAATTTTACATTTCACGAAATGACTTCTTTTCACCATAGGATCATTTTACACGCTATAATATGACTGTTTCCATGGTTTTTTTTAAAATCTAAAAAATTTGACTTTTTCATCGAAAAATTTCGACATACTATACTATGACTTTTTTTCTTGTAAAATATTACAACATTTCATGAAATGACTTCTTTCCACCATAGAATCATTTTACACGCTATAATATTACTGTTTCCATGTTTTCTTTCTACATCTAAAAAATTTGACGTTTTCAGCGAAAAATTTCGACATACTATACTATGACGTTTTTTTTTTTTGTAAAATTTTACATTTCACAAAAAGACTTCTTTCCACCATAGAATCATTTTACACGCTATAATACGACCGTTTCCATGTTTTTTTTCAAAATCTAAAAAATTTGACGTTTTCATCGAAAAATTTCGACATACTATACTATGACTTTTTTTGTAAAATTTTACATTTCACGAAATGACTTCTTTCCACCATAGAATCATTTTACACGCTATAATATGACTGTTTCCATGTTTTTTTTCAACATCTAAAAAATTTGACGTTTTCAAGAAAAATTTCGACATACTATACTATGACTTTTTTTGTAAAATTTTACACTTCACGAAATGACTTCTTTCCACCATAGAATCATTTTACATGCTGTAATATGACCGTTTCCATGGTTTTTTTTCAACATCTAAAAAAATTTGACGTTTTCATCGAAAAATTTCGACATACTATACTATGACGTTTTTTTGTAAAATTTTACATTTCACGAAATGACTTCTTTTCACCATAGGATCATTTTACACGCTATAATATGACTGTTTCCATAGTTTTTTTTAAAATCTAAAAAATTTGACTTTTTCATCGAAAAATTTCGACATACTATACTATGACTTTTGTTCTTGTAAAATTTTACAACATTTCATGAAATGACTTCTTTCCACAATAGAATCATTTTACACGCTATAATATTACTGTTTCCATGTTTTCTTTCTACATCTAAAAAATTTGACGTTTTCAGCGAAAAATTTCGACATACTATACTACGACGTTTTTTTTTTTTGTAAAATTTTACATTTCACGAAAAGACTTCTTTCCACCATAGAATCATTTTACACGCTATAATACGACCGTTTCCATGTTTTTTTTCAAAATCTAAAAAATTTGACGTTTTCATCGAAAAATTTCGACATACTATACTATGACTTTTTTTGTAAAATTTTACAACATTTCACGAAATGACTTCTTTCCACCATAGAATCATTTTACACGCTATAATACGACCGTTTTTATGGTTTTTTTCAAAATCTAGAAAATTTGACGTTTTCATTGAAAAATTTCGACAGTATACTGATGTTTTTTTTGAAAAATTTTACAATATTACACGAAATGACTTCTTTCCACCATAGAATCATTTTACACGCTATAATATGACCATTTTTATGTTTTTTTTCTACATCTAAAAAATTTGACGTTTTCAGCGAAAAATTTCGACATACTATACTATGACGTTTTTTTGTAAAATTTTACATTTCACGAAATGACTTCTTTCCACCATAGAATCATTTTACACGCTATAATATTACTGTTTCCATGGTTTTTTTCTACATCTAAAAAATTTGACGTTTTCAGCGAAATATTTCGACATACTATACTATGACGTTTTTTTTTTATAAAATTTTACATTTCACGAAATGACTTCTTTCCACCATAGAATCATTTTACACGCTATATTATGACCGTTTCCATGTTTTTTTCCAAAATCTAAAAAATTTGACGTTTTCATCGAAAAATTTCGACATACTATACTATGACTTTTTTTCTTGTAAAATATTACAACATTTCATGAAATGACTTCTTTCCACCATAGAATCATTTTACACGCTATAATATTACTGTTTCCATGTTTTCTTTCTACATCTAAAAAATTTGACGTTTTCAGCGAAAAATTTCGACATACTATACTATGACGGTTTTTTTTTTTGTAAAATTTTACATTTCACGAAAAGACTTCTTTCCACCATAGAATCATTTTACACGCTATAATACGACCGTTTCCATGTTTTTTTTCAAAATCTAAAAAATTTGACGTTTTCATCGAAAAATTTCGACATACTATACTATGACTTTTTTTGTAAAATTTTACATTTCACGAAATGACTTCTTTCCACCATAGAATCATTTTACACGCTATAATATGACTGTTTCCATGTTTTTTTTCAACATCTAAAAAATTTGACGTTTTCATCGAAAAATTTCGACATACTATACTATGACTTTTTTTTGTAAAATTTTACAACATTTCACGAAATGACTTCTTTCCACCATAGAATCATTTTACACGCTATAATACGACCGTTTTTATGGTTTTTTTCATCATCTAAAAAATTTGACGTTTTCATCGAAAAATTTCGACATACTGTACTATGACGTTTTTTTGTAAAATTTTACACTTCACGAAATGACTTCTTTCCACCATAGAATCATTTTACATGCTATAATATGACCGTTTCCATGGTTTTTTTTCAACATCTAAAAAAATTGAAATTTTCATCGAAACATTTCGACATCCTATACTATGACATTTTTTTGTAAAATTTTACATTTCACGAAATGACTTCTTTACACCATAGAATCATTTTACACGCTATAATACGACCGTCTCCATGTTTTTTTTCTACATCTAAAAAATCTGACGTTTTCAGCGAAAACTTTCGACATACTATACTATGACGTTTTTTTGTAAAATTTTACATTTCACGAAATGACTTCTTTCCACCATAGAATCATTTTACACGCTACAATATGACCGTTTCCATGTTTTTTTTCAAAATCTAAAAAATTTGACGTTTTCATCGAAAAATTTCGACATACTATACTATGACGTTTTTTTTTTGTAAAATTTTACATTTCAAGAAATGACTTCTTTCCACCATAGAATCATTTTACACGCTATTACATGACCGTCTCCATGATTTTTTTCTACATCCAAAAAATTTGACGTTTTCAGCGAAAACTTTCGACATACTATACTTTGCCTTTTTTTTTTTATAAAGTTTTAAAACATTTCACGAAATGACTTCTTTCCACCATAGAATCATTTTACATGCTATAATATGACCATTTCCATGTTTTTTTTTCAAAATCTAAAAAATTTGACGTTTTCATCGAAAAATTTCGACATACTATACTATGACTTTTTTTTTTTAATTTTACATTTCACGAAATGACTTCTTTCCACCATAGGATTATTTTACACGCTATAATATGACTGCTTCCATGGTTTTTTTCAACATCTAAAAAATTTGACGTTTTCATCGAAAAATTTCGACATACTATACTATGACGTTTTTTTGTAAAATTTTACATTTCATGAAATGACTTCTTTACACCATAGAATCATTTTACACGCTATAATACGACCGTCTCCATGGTTTCTTTCAAAATCTAAAAAATTTGACGTTTTCAATGAAAAATTTCGACATACTATACTATGACTTCTTTTTGTAAAATTTTACATTTCACGAAATGACTTCTTTCCATCATAGAATCATTTTACACGCTCTAATACCACCATTTTTATGTTTTTTTTCTACATCTAAAAAAATTCGACGTTTTCAGCGAAAAATTTCGACATACTATACTATGACGTTTTTTTTTTTTGTAAAATTTTACATTTCACGAAATGACTTCTTTCCGCCATAGAATCATTTTAAACGATATAATATGACCGTTTCCATGGTTTTTTTCAACATCTAAAAAATTTGACGTTTTCATCGAAAAATTTCGACATACTATACTATGACTTTTTTTCTTGTAAAATATTACAACATTTCATGAAATGACTTCTTTCCACCATAGAATCATTTTACACGCTATAATATTACTGTTTCCATGTTTTCTTTCTACATCTAAAAAATTTGACGTTTTCAGCGAAAAATTTCGACATACTATACTATGACGGTTTTTTTTTTGTAAAATTTTACATTTCACGAAAAGACTTCTTTCCACCATAGAATCATTTTACACGCTATAATACGACCGTTTCCATGTTTTTTTTCAAAATCTAAAAAATTTGACGTTTTCATCGAAAAATTTCGACATACTATACTATGACTTTTTTTGTAAAATTTTACATTTCACGAAATGACTTCTTTCCACCATAGAATCATTTTACACGCTATAATATGACTGTTTCCATGTTTTTTTTCAACATCTAAAAAATTTGACGTTTTCATCGAAAAATTTCGACATACTATACTATGACTTTTTTTGTAAAATTTTACAACATTTCACGAAATGACTTCTTTCCACCATAGAATCATTTTACACGCTATAATACGACAGTTTTTATGGTTTTTTTCATCATCTAAAAAATTTGACGTTTTCATCGAAAAATTTCGACATACTATACTATGACGTTTTTTTGTAAAATTTTACACTTCACGAAATGACTTCTTTCCACCATAGAATCATTTTACATGCTATAATATGACCGTTTCCATGGTTTTTTTTCAACATCTAAAAAAATTGACATTTTCATCGAAATATTTCGACATACTATACTATGACATTTTTTTGTAAAATTTTACATTTCACGAAATGACTTCTTTACACCATAGAATCATTTTACACACTATAATACGACCGTCTCCATGGTTTTTTTCAAAATCTAAAAAATTTGACGTTTTCATCGAAAAATTTCGACATACTATACTATGACGTTTTTTTTGTAAAACTTTACAACATTTCACGAAATGACTTCTTTACACCATAGGATCATTTTACACGCTATAATATGACTGTTTCCATGTTTTTTTTCAACATCTAAAAAATTTGACGTTTTCATCGAAAAATTTCGACATACTATACTATGACGTTTTTTTGTAAAATTTTACATTTCACGAAATGACTTCTTTCCACCATAGAATCATTTTACACACTATAATACGACTGTTTCCATGTTTTTTTTCAACATCTAAAAAATTTGACGTTTTCATCGAAAAATTTCGACATAGTATACTATGATGTTTTTTTTGCAAAATTTTACAACATTTCACGAAATGACTTCTTTCCACCATAGAATCATTTTACATGCTATAATATGACCGTTTCCATGTTTTTTTTAAAAATCTAAAAAATTTGACGTTTTCATCGAAAAATTTTGACATACTATACTATGACTTTTTTTTTTTAAATTTTACATTTCACGAAATGACTTCTTTCCACCATAGGATTGTTTTACACGCTATAATATGACTGCTTCCATGGTTTTTTCAACATCTAAAAAATTTGACGTTTTCATCGAAAAATTTCGACATACTATACTATGACTTTTTTTCTTGTAAAATTTTACAACATTTCATGAAATGACTTCTTTCCACAATAGAATCATTTTACACGCTATAATATTACTGTTTCCATGTTTTCTTTCTACATCTAAAAAATTTGACGTTTTCAGCGAAAAATTTCGACATACTATACTATGACTTTTTTTGTAAAATTTTACAACATTTCACGAAATGACTTCTTTCCACCATAGAATCATTTTACACGCTATAATACGACCGTTTTTATGGTTTTTTTCAAAATCTAGAAAATTTGACGTTTTCATTGAAAAATTTCGACAGTATACTGTTTTTGTAAAATTTTACAATATTACACGAAATGACTTCTTTCCACCATAGAATCATTTTACACGCTATAATATGACCATTTTTATGTTTTTTTTCTACATCTAAAAAATTTGACGTTTTCAGCGAAAAATTTCGACATACTATACTATGACGTTTTTTTGTAAAATTTTACATTTCACGAAATGACTTCTTTCCACCATAGAATCATTTTACACGCTATAATATTACTGTTTCCATGGTTTTTTTCTACATCTAAAAAATTTGACGTTTTCAGCGAAATATTTCGACATACTATACTATGACGGTTTTTTTTTTTTATAAAATTTTACATTTCACGAAATGACTTCTTTCCACCATAGAATCATTTTACACGCTATATTATGACCGTTTCCATGTTTTTTTCCAAAATCTAAAAAATTTGACGTTTTCATCGAAAAATTTCGACATACTATACTATGACGTTTTTTTGTAAAATTTTACATTTCACGAAATGACTTCTTTTCACCATAGGATCATTTTACACGCTATAATATGACTGTTTCCATGTTTTTTTTTTAAATCTAGAAAATTTGACTTTTTCATCGAAAAATTTCGACATACTATACTATGACTTTTTTTCTTGTAAAATATTACAACATTTCATGAAATGACTTCTTTCCACCAAAGAATCATTTTACATGCTATAATATTACTGTTTCCATGTTTTCTTTCTACATCTAAAAAATTTGACGTTTTCAGCGAAAAATTTGGACATACTATACTATGACGTTTTTTTTTTTTGTAAAATTTTACATTTCACGAAAAGACTTCTTTCCACCATAGAATCATTTTACACGCTATAATACGACCGTTTCCATGTTTTTTTTCAAAATCTAAAAAATTTGACGTTTTCATCGAAAAATTTCGACATACTATACTATGACTTTTTTTGTAAAATTTTACATTTCACGAAATGACTTCTTTCCACCATAGAATCATTTTACACGCTATAATATGACTGTTTCCATGTTTTTTTTTAACATCTAAAAAATTTGACGTTTTCATCGAAAAATTTCGACATACTATACTATGACTTTTTTTGTAAAATTTTACAACATTTCACGAAATGACTTCTTTCCACCATAGAATCATTTTACACGCTATAATACGACCGTTTTTATGGTTTTTTTCATCATCTAAAAAATTTGACGTTTTCATCGAAAAATTTCGACATACTATACTATGACGTTTTTTTGTAAAATTTTACACTTCACGAAATGACTTCTTTCCACCATAGAATCATTTTACATGCTATAATATGACCGTTTCCATGGTTTTTTTTCAACATCTAAAAAAATTGAAATTTTCATCGAAACATTTCGACATCCTATACTATGACATTTTTTTGTAAAATTTTACATTTCACGAAATGACTTCTTTACACCATAGAATCATTTTACACGCTATAATACGACCGTCTCCATGTTTTTTTTCTACATCTAAAAAATCTGACGTTTTCAGCGAAAACTTTCGACATACTATACTATGACGTTTTTTTGTAAAATTTTACATTTCACGAAATGACTTCTTTCCACCATAGAATCATTTTACACGCTATAATATGACCGTTTCCATGGTTTTTTTTAAAATCTAAAAAATTTGACTTTTTCATCGAAAAATTTCGACATACTATACTATGACTTTTTTTCTTGTAAAATATTACAACATTTCATGAAATGACTTCTTTCCACCATAGAATCATTTTACACGCTATAATATTACTGTTTCCATGTTTTCTTTCTACATCTAAAAAATTTGACGTTTTCAGCGAAAAATTTCGACATACTATACTATGACGTTTTTTTTTTTTGTAAAATTTTACATTTCACGAAAAGACTTCTTTCCACCATAGAATCATTTTACACGCTATAATACGACCGTTTCCATGTTTTTTTTTCAAAATCTAAAAAATTTAACGTTTTCATCGAAAAATTTCGACATACTATACTATGACTTTTTTTGTAAAATTTTACATTTCACGAAATGACTTCTTTCCACCATAGAATCATTTTACACGCTATAATATGACTGTTTCCATGTTTTTTTTCAACATCTAAAAAATTTGACGTTTTCATCGAAAAATTTCGACATACTATACTATGACTTTTTTTGTAAAATTTTACACTTCACGAAATGACTTCTTTCCACCATAGAATCATTTTACATGCTATAATATGACCGTTTCCATGGTTTTTTTTCAACATCTAAAAAAATTTGACGTTTTCATCGAAAAATTTCGACATACTATACTATGACGTTTTTTTGTAAAATTTTACATTTCACGAAATGACTTCTTTTCACCATAGGATCATTTTACACGCTATAATATGACTGTTTCCATAGTTTTTTTTAAAATCTAAAAAATTTGACTTTTTCATCGAAAAATTTCGACATACTATACTATGACTTTTTTTCTTGTAAAATTTTACAACATTTCATGAAATGACTTCTTTCCACAATAGAATCATTTTACACGCTATAATATTACTGTTTCCATGTTTTCTTTCTACATCTAAAAAATTTGACGTTTTCAGCGAAAAATTTCGACATACTATACTACGACGTTTTTTTTTTTGTAAAATTTTACATTTCACGAAAAGACTTCTTTCCACCATAGAATCATTTTACACGCTATAATACGACCGTTTCCATGGTTTTTTTCAAAATCTAAAAAATTTGACGTTTTCATCGAAAAATTTCGACATACTATACTATGACTTTTTTTGTAAAATTTTACATTTCACGAAATGACTTCTTTCCACCATAGAATCATTTTACACGCTATAATATGACTGTTTCCATGTTTTTTTTTCAACATCTAAAAAATTTGACGTTTTCATCGAAAAATTTCGACATACTATACTATGACTTTTTTTGTAAAATTTTACAACATTTCACGAAATGACTTCTTTCCACCATAGAATCATTTTACACGCTATAATACGACCGTTTTTATGGTTTTTTTCAAAATCTAGAAAATTTGACGTTTTCATTGAAAAATTTCGACAGTATACTGATGTTTTTTTTGAAAAATTTTACAATATTACACGAAATGACTTCTTTCCACCATAGAATCATTTTACACGCTATAATATGACCATTTTTATGTTTTTTTTCTACATCTAAAAAATTTGACGTTTTCAGCGAAAAATTTCGACATACTATACTATGACGTTTTTTTGTAAAATTTTACATTTCACGAAATGACTTCTTTCCACCATAGAATCATTTTACACGCTATAATATTACTGTTTCCATGGTTTTTTTCTACATCTAAAAAATTTGACGTTTTCAGCGAAATATTTCGACATACTATACTATGACGTTTTTTTTTTTATAAAATTTTACATTTCACGAAATGACTTCTTTCCACCATAGAATCATTTTACACGCTATATTATGACCGTTTCCATGTTTTTTTCCAAAATCTAAAAAATTTGACGTTTTCATCGAAAAATTTCGACATACTATACTATGACGTTTTTTTGTAAAATTTTACATTTCACGAAATGACTTCTTTTCACCATAGGATCATTTTACACGCTATAATATGACTGTTTCCATGGTTTTTTTTAAAATCTAAAAAATTTGACTTTTTCATCGAAAAATTTCGACATACTATACTATGACTTTTTTTCTTGTAAAATATTACAACATTTCATGAAATGACTTCTTTCCACCATAGAATCATTTTACACGCTATAATATTACTGTTTCCATGTTTTCTTTCTACATCTAAAAAATTTGACGTTTTCAGCGAAAAATTTCGACATACTATACTATGACGTTTTTTTTTTTTGTAAAATTTTACATTTCACAAAAAGACTTCTTTCCACCATAGAATCATTTTACACGCTATAATACGACCGTTTCCATGTTTTTTTTCAAAATCTAAAAAATTTGACGTTTTCATCGAAAAATTTCGACATACTATACTATGACTTTTTTTGTAAAATTTTACATTTCACGAAATGACTTCTTTCCACCATAGAATCATTTTACACGCTATAATATGACTGTTTCCATGTTTTTTTTCAACATCTAAAAAATTTGACGTTTTCAAGAAAAATTTCGACATACTATACTATGACTTTTTTTGTAAAATTTTACACTTCACGAAATGACTTCTTTCCACCATAGAATCATTTTACATGCTGTAATATGACCGTTTCCATGGTTTTTTTTCAACATCTAAAAAAATTTGACGTTTTCATCGAAAAATTTCGACATACTATACTATGACGTTTTTTTGTAAAATTTTACATTTCACGAAATGACTTCTTTTCACCATAGGATCATTTTACACGCTATAATATGACTGTTTCCATAGTTTTTTTTAAAATCTAAAAAATTTGACTTTTTCATCGAAAAATTTCGACATACTATACTATGACTTTTGTTCTTGTAAAATTTTACAACATTTCATGAAATGACTTCTTTCCACAATAGAATCATTTTACACGCTATAATATTACTGTTTCCATGTTTTCTTTCTACATCTAAAAAATTTGACGTTTTCAGCGAAAAATTTCGACATACTATACTACGACGTTTTTTTTTTTTGTAAAATTTTACATTTCACGAAAAGACTTCTTTCCACCATAGAATCATTTTACACGCTATAATACGACCGTTTCCATGTTTTTTTTCAAAATCTAAAAAATTTGACGTTTTCATCGAAAAATTTCGACATACTATACTATGACTTTTTTTGTAAAATTTTACAACATTTCACGAAATGACTTCTTTCCACCATAGAATCATTTTACACGCTATAATACGACCGTTTTTATGGTTTTTTTCAAAATCTAGAAAATTTGACGTTTTCATTGAAAAATTTCGACAGTATACTGATGTTTTTTTTGAAAAATTTTACAATATTACACGAAATGACTTCTTTCCACCATAGAATCATTTTACACGCTATAATATGACCATTTTTATGTTTTTTTTCTACATCTAAAAAATTTGACGTTTTCAGCGAAAAATTTCGACATACTATACTATGACGTTTTTTTGTAAAATTTTACATTTCACGAAATGACTTCTTTCCACCATAGAATCATTTTACACGCTATAATATTACTGTTTCCATGGTTTTTTTCTACATCTAAAAAATTTGACGTTTTCAGCGAAATATTTCGACATACTATACTATGACGTTTTTTTTTTATAAAATTTTACATTTCACGAAATGACTTCTTTCCACCATAGAATCATTTTACACGCTATATTATGACCGTTTCCATGTTTTTTTCCAAAATCTAAAAAATTTGACGTTTTCATCGAAAAATTTCGACATACTATACTATGACTTTTTTTTCTTGTAAAATATTACAACATTTCATGAAATGACTTCTTTCCACCATAGAATCATTTTACACGCTATAATATTACTGTTTCCATGTTTTCTTTCTACATCTAAAAAATTTGACGTTTTCAGCGAAAAATTTCGACATACTATACTATGACGGTTTTTTTTTTTGTAAAATTTTACATTTCACGAAAAGACTTCTTTCCACCATAGAATCATTTTACACGCTATAATACGACCGTTTCCATGTTTTTTTTCAAAATCTAAAAAATTTGACGTTTTCATCGAAAAATTTCGACATACTATACTATGACTTTTTTTGTAAAATTTTACATTTCACGAAATGACTTCTTTCCACCATAGAATCATTTTACACGCTATAATATGACTGTTTCCATGTTTTTTTTCAACATCTAAAAAATTTGACGTTTTCATCGAAAAATTTCGACATACTATACTATGACTTTTTTTGTAAAATTTTACAACATTTCACGAAATGACTTCTTTCCACCATAGAATCATTTTACACGCTATAATACGACCGTTTTTATGGTTTTTTTCATCATCTAAAAAATTTGACGTTTTCATCGAAAAATTTCGACATACTGTACTATGACGTTTTTTTGTAAAATTTTACACTTCACGAAATGACTTCTTTCCACCATAGAATCATTTTACATGCTATAATATGACCGTTTCCATGGTTTTTTTTCAACATCTAAAAAAATTGAAATTTTCATCGAAACATTTCGACATCCTATACTATGACATTTTTTTGTAAAATTTTACATTTCACGAAATGACTTCTTTACACCATAGAATCATTTTACACGCTATAATACGACCGTCTCCATGTTTTTTTTCTACATCTAAAAAATCTGACGTTTTCAGCGAAAACTTTCGACATACTATACTATGACGTTTTTTTGTAAAATTTTACATTTCACGAAATGACTTCTTTCCACCATAGAATCATTTTACACGCTACAATATGACCGTTTCCATGTTTTTTTTCAAAATCTAAAAAATTTGACGTTTTCATCGAAAAATTTCGACATACTATACTATGACGTTTTTTTTTTGTAAAATTTTACATTTCAAGAAATGACTTCTTTCCACCATAGAATCATTTTACACGCTATTACATGACCGTCTCCATGATTTTTTTCTACATCCAAAAAATTTGACGTTTTCAGCGAAAACTTTCGACATACTATACTTTGCCTTTTTTTTTTTATAAAGTTTTAAAACATTTCACGAAATGACTTCTTTCCACCATAGAATCATTTTACATGCTATAATATGACCATTTCCATGTTTTTTTTTCAAAATCTAAAAAATTTGACGTTTTCATCGAAAAATTTCGACATACTATACTATGACTTTTTTTTTTTAATTTTACATTTCACGAAATGACTTCTTTCCACCATAGGATTATTTTACACGCTATAATATGACTGCTTCCATGGTTTTTTTCAACATCTAAAAAATTTGACGTTTTCATCGAAAAATTTCGACATACTATACTATGAAGTTTTTTTGTAAAATTTTACATTTCATGAAATGACTTCTTTACACCATAGAATCATTTTACACGCTATAATACGACCGTCTCCATGGTTTCTTTCAAAATCTAAAAAATTTGACGTTTTCAATGAAAAATTTCGACATACTATACTATGACTTCTTTTTGTAAAATTTTACATTTCACGAAATGACTTCTTTCCATCATAGAATCATTTTACACGCTCTAATACCACCATTTTTATGGTTTTTTCTACATCTAAAAAATTCGACGTTTTCAGCGAAAAATTTCGACATACTATACTATGACGTTTTTTTTTTTTTGTAAAATTTTACATTTCACGAAATGACTTCTTTCCGCCATAGAATCATTTTAAACGATATAATATGACCGTTTCCATGGTTTTTTTCAACATCTAAAAAATTTGACGTTTTCATCGAAAAATTTCGACATACTATACTATGACTTTTTTTTTGTAAAATATTACAACATTTCATGAAATGACTTCTTTCCACCATAGAATCATTTTACACGCTATAATATTACAGTTTCCATGTTTTTTTTCTACATCTAAAAAATTTGACGTTTTCAGCGAAAAATTTCGACATCCTATACTATGACTTTTTTTGTAAAATTTTACATTTCACGAAATGACTTCTTTCCACCATAGAATCATTTTACACGCTATAATACGACAGTTTTTATGGTTTTTTTCATCATCTAAAAAATTTGACGTTTTCATCGAAAAATTTCGACATACTATACTATGACGTTTTTTTGTAAAATTTTACACTTCACGAAATGACTTCTTTCCACCATAGAATCATTTTACATGCTATAATATGACCGTTTCCATGGTTTTTTTTCAACATCTAAAAAAATTGACATTTTCATCGAAATATTTCGACATACTATACTATGACATTTTTTTGTAAAATTTTACATTTCACGAAATGACTTCTTTACACCATAGAATCATTTTACACATTATAATACGACCGTCTCCATGGTTTTTTTCAAAATCTAAAAAATTTGACGTTTTCATCGAAAAATTTCGACATACTATACTATGACGTTTTTTTTGTAAAACTTTACAACATTTCACGAAATGACTTCTTTACACCATAGGATCATTTTACACGCTATAATATGACTGTTTCCATGTTTTTTTTCAACATCTAAAAAATTTGACGTTTTCATCGAAAAATTTCGACATACTATACTATGACGTTTTTTTGTAAAATTTTACATTTCACGAAATGACTTCTTTCCACCATAGAATCATTTTACACACTATAATACGACCGTTTCCATGTTTTTTTTCAACATCTAAAAAATTTGACGTTTTCATCGAAAAATTTCGACATAGTATACTATGATGTTTTTTTTGCAAAATTTTACAACATTTCACGAAATGACTTCTTTCCACCATAGAATCATTTTACATGCTATAATATGACCGTTTCCATGTTTTTTTTAAAAATCTAAAAAATTTGACGTTTTCATCGAAAAATTTTGACATACTATACTATGACTTTTTTTTTTTAAATTTTACATTTCACGAAATGACTTCTTTCCACCATAGGATTGTTTTACACGCTATAATATGACTGCTTCCATGGTTTTTTCAACATCTAAAAAATTTGACGTTTTCATCGAAAAATTTCGACATACTATACTATGACTTTTTTTCTTGTAAAATTTTACAACATTTCATGAAATGACTTCTTTCCACAATAGAATCATTTTACACGCTATAATATTACTGTTTCCATGTTTTCTTTGTACATCTAAAAAATTTGACGTTTTCAGCGAAAAATTTCGACATACTATACTATGACGTTTTTTTTTTTGTAAAATTTTACATTTCACGAAAAGACTTCTTTCCACCATAGAATCATTTTACACGCTATAATACGACCGTTTCCATGGTTTTTTTCAAAATCTAAAAAATTTGACGTTTTCATCGAAAAATTTCGACATACTATACTATGACTTTTTTTGTAAAATTTTACAACATTTCACGAAATGACTTCTTTCCACCATAGAATCATTTTACACGCTATAATACGACCGTTTTTATGGTTTTTTTCAAAATCTAGAAAATTTGACGTTTTCATTGAAAAATTTCGACAGTATACTGTTTTTGTAAAATTTTACAATATTACACGAAATGACTTCTTTCCACCATAGAATCATTTTACACGCTATAATATGACCATTTTTATGTTTTTTTTCTACATCTAAAAAATTTGACGTTTTCAGCGAAAAATTTCGACATACTATACTATGACGTTTTTTTGTAAAATTTTACATTTCACGAAATGACTTCTTTCCACCATAGAATCATTTTACACGCTATAATATTACTGTTTCCATGGTTTTTTTCTACATCTAAAAAATTTGACGTTTTCAGCGAAATATTTCGACATACTATACTATGACGTTTTTTTTTTTATAAAATTTTACATTTCACGAAATGACTTCTTTCCACCATAGAATCATTTTACACGCTATATTATGACCGTTTCCATGTTTTTTTCCAAAATCTAAAAAATTTGACGTTTTCATCGAAAAATTTCGACATACTATACTATGACGTTTTTTTGTAAAATTTTACATTTCACGAAATGACTTCTTTTCACCATAGGATCATTTTACACGCTATAATATGACTGTTTCCATGGTTTTTTTTAAAATCTAAAAAATTTGACTTTTTCATCGAAAAATTTCGACATACTATACTATGACTTTTTTTCTTGTAAAATATTACAACATTTCATGAAATGACTTCTTTCCACCATAGAATCATTTTACACGCTATAATATTACTGTTTCCATGTTTTCTTTCTACATCTAAAAAATTTGACGTTTTCAGCGAAAAATTTCGACATACTATACTATGACGTTTTTTTTTTTTGTAAAATTTTACATTTCACAAAAAGACTTCTTTCCACCATAGAATCATTTTACACGCTATAATACGACCGTTTCCATGTTTTTTTTCAAAATCTAAAAAATTTGACGTTTTCATCGAAAAATTTCGACATACTATACTATGACTTTTTTTGTAAAATTTTACATTTCACGAAATGACTTCTTTCCACCATAGAATCATTTTACACGCTATAATATGACTGTTTCCATGTTTTTTTTCAACATCTAAAAAATTTGACGTTTTCAAGAAAAATTTCGACATACTATACTATGACTTTTTTTGTAAAATTTTACACTTCACGAAATGACTTCTTTCCACCATAGAATCATTTTACATGCTGTAATATGACCGTTTCCATGGTTTTTTTTCAACATCTAAAAAAATTTGACGTTTTCATCGAAAAATTTCGACATACTATACTATGACGTTTTTTTGTAAAATTTTACATTTCACGAAATGACTTCTTTTCACCATAGGATCATTTTACACGCTATAATATGACTGTTTCCATAGTTTTTTTTAAAATCTAAAAAATTTGACTTTTTCATCGAAAAATTTCGACATACTATACTATGACTTTTGTTCTTGTAAAATTTTACAACATTTCATGAAATGACTTCTTTCCACAATAGAATCATTTTACACGCTATAATATTACTGTTTCCATGTTTTCTTTCTACATCTAAAAAATTTGACGTTTTCAGCGAAAAATTTCGACATACTATACTACGACGTTTTTTTTTTTGTAAAATTTTACATTTCACGAAAAGACTTCTTTCCACCATAGAATCATTTTACACGCTATAATACGACCGTTTCCATGTTTTTTTTCAAAATCTAAAAAATTTGACGTTTTCATCGAAAAATTTCGACATACTATACTATGACTTTTTTTGTAAAATTTTACAACATTTCACGAAATGACTTCTTTCCACCATAGAATCATTTTACACGCTATAATACGACCGTTTTTATGGTTTTTTTCAAAATCTAGAAAATTTGACGTTTTCATTGAAAAATTTCGACAGTATACTGATGTTTTTTTTGAAAAATTTTACAATATTACACGAAATGACTTCTTTCCACCATAGAATCATTTTACACGCTATAATATGACCATTTTTATGTTTTTTTTCTACATCTAAAAAATTTGACGTTTTCAGCGAAAAATTTCGACATACTATACTATGACGTTTTTTTGTAAAATTTTACATTTCACGAAATGACTTCTTTCCACCATAGAATCATTTTACACGCTATAATATTACTGTTTCCATGGTTTTTTTCTACATCTAAAAAATTTGACGTTTTCAGCGAAATATTTCGACATACTATACTATGACGTTTTTTTTTTATAAAATTTTACATTTCACGAAATGACTTCTTTCCACCATAGAATCATTTTACACGCTATATTATGACCGTTTCCATGTTTTTTTCCAAAATCTAAAAAATTTGACGTTTTCATCGAAAAATTTCGACATACTATACTATGACTTTTTTTCTTGTAAAATATTACAACATTTCATGAAATGACTTCTTTCCACCATAGAATCATTTTACACGCTATAATATTACTGTTTCCATGTTTTCTTTCTACATCTAAAAAATTTGACGTTTTCAGCGAAAAATTTCGACATACTATACTATGACGGTTTTTTTTTTTTGTAAAATTTTACATTTCACGAAAAGACTTCTTTCCACCATAGAATCATTTTACACGCTATAATACGACCGTTTCCATGTTTTTTTTCAAAATCTAAAAAATTTGACGTTTTCATCGAAAAATTTCGACATACTATACTATGACTTTTTTTGTAAAATTTTACATTTCACGAAATGACTTCTTTCCACCATAGAATCATTTTACACGCTATAATATGACTGTTTCCATGTTTTTTTTCAACATCTAAAAAATTTGACGTTTTCATCGAAAAATTTCGACATACTATACTATGACTTTTTTTGTAAAATTT
Organism: Pterois miles; assembly: GCA_947000775.1. Classification (NCBI taxonomy): domain Eukaryota; kingdom Metazoa; phylum Chordata; class Actinopteri; order Perciformes; family Scorpaenidae; genus Pterois; species Pterois miles. The sequence goes on along the minus strand of CAMQGK010000198.1, from coordinate 29,494 downwards.
TACAACATTTCACGAAATGACTTCTTTCCACCATAGAATCATTTTACACGCTATAATACGACCGTTTTTATGGTTTTTTTCATCATCTAAAAAATTTGACGTTTTCATCGAAAAATTTCGACATACTGTACTATGACGTTTTTTTGTAAAATTTTACACTTCACGAAATGACTTCTTTCCACCATAGAATCATTTTACATGCTATAATATGACCGTTTCCATGGTTTTTTTTCAACATCTAAAAAAATTGAAATTTTCATCGAAACATTTCGACATCCTATACTATGACATTTTTTTGTAAAATTTTACATTTCACGAAATGACTTCTTTACACCATAGAATCATTTTACACGCTATAATACGACCGTCTCCATGTTTTTTTTCTACATCTAAAAAATCTGACGTTTTCAGCGAAAACTTTCGACATACTATACTATGACGTTTTTTTGTAAAATTTTACATTTCACGAAATGACTTCTTTCCACCATAGAATCATTTTACACGCTACAATATGACCGTTTCCATGTTTTTTTTCAAAATCTAAAAAATTTGACGTTTTCATCGAAAAATTTCGACATACTATACTATGACGTTTTTTTTTTGTAAAATTTTACATTTCAAGAAATGACTTCTTTCCACCATAGAATCATTTTACATGCTATTACATGACCGTCTCCATGATTTTTTTCTACATCCAAAAAATTTGACGTTTTCAGCGAAAACTTTCGACATACTATACTTTGCCTTTTTTTTTTATAAAGTTTTAAAACATTTCACGAAATGACTTCTTTCCACCATAGAATCATTTTACATGCTATAATATGACCATTTCCATGTTTTTTTTTCAAAATCTAAAAAATTTGACGTTTTCATCGAAAAATTTCGACATACTATACTATGACTTTTTTTTTTAATTTTACATTTCACGAAATGACTTCTTTCCACCATAGGATTATTTTACACGCTATAATATGACTGCTTCCATGGTTTTTTTCAACATCTAAAAAATTTGACGTTTTCATCGAAAAATTTCGACATACTATACTATGACGTTTTTTTGTAAAATTTTACATTTCATGAAATGACTTCTTTACACCATAGAATCATTTTACACGCTATAATACGACCGTCTCCATGGTTTCTTTCAAAATCTAAAAAATTTGACGTTTTCAATGAAAAATTTCGACATACTATACTATGACTTCTTTTTGTAAAATTTTACATTTCACGAAATGACTTCTTTCCATCATAGAATCATTTTACACGCTCTAATACCACCATTTTTATGGTTTTTTCTACATCTAAAAAATTCGACGTTTTCAGCGAAAAATTTCGACATACTATACTATGACGTTTTTTTTTTTTGTAAAATTTTACATTTCACGAAATGACTTCTTTCCGCCATAGAATCATTTTAAACGATATAATATGACCGTTTCCATGGTTTTTTTCAACATCTAAAAAATTTGACGTTTTCATCGAAAAATTTCGACATACTATACTATGACTTTTTTTTGTAAAATATTACAACATTTCATGAAATGACTTCTTTCCACCATAGAATCATTTTACACGCTATAATATTACAGTTTCCATGTTTTTTTTCTACATCTAAAAAATTTGACGTTTTCAGCGAAAAATTTCGACATCCTATACTATGACTTTTTTTGTAAAATTTTACATTTCACGAAATGACTTCTTTCCACCATAGAATCATTTTACACGCTATAATACGACAGTTTTTATGGTTTTTTTCATCATCTAAAAAATTTGACGTTTTCATCGAAAAATTTCGACATACTATACTATGACGTTTTTTTGTAAAATTTTACACTTCACGAAATGACTTCTTTCCACCATAGAATCATTTTACATGCTATAATATGACCGTTTCCATGGTTTTTTTTCAACATCTAAAAAAATTGACATTTTCATCGAAATATTTCGACATACTATACTATGACATTTTTTTGTAAAATTTTACATTTCACGAAATGACTTCTTTACACCATAGAATCATTTTACACATTATAATACGACCGTCTCCATGGTTTTTTTCAAAATCTAAAAAATTTGACGTTTTCATCGAAAAATTTCGACATACTATACTATGACGTTTTTTTTGTAAAACTTTACAACATTTCACGAAATGACTTCTTTACACCATAGGATCATTTTACACGCTATAATATGACTGTTTCCATGTTTTTTTTCAACATCTAAAAAATTTGACGTTTTCATCGAAAAATTTCGACATACTATACTATGACGTTTTTTTGTAAAATTTTACATTTCACGAAATGACTTCTTTCCACCATAGAATCATTTTACACACTATAATACGACCGTTTCCATGTTTTTTTTCAACATCTAAAAAATTTGACGTTTTCATCGAAAAATTTCGACATAGTATACTATGATGTTTTTTTTGCAAAATTTTACAACATTTCACGAAATGACTTCTTTCCACCATAGAATCATTTTACATGCTATAATATGACCGTTTCCATGTTTTTTTTAAAAATCTAAAAAATTTGACGTTTTCATCGAAAAATTTTGACATACTATACTATGACTTTTTTTTTTAAATTTTACATTTCACGAAATGACTTCTTTCCACCATAGGATTGTTTTACACGCTATAATATGACTGCTTCCATGGTTTTTTCAACATCTAAAAAATTTGACGTTTTCATCGAAAAATTTCGACATACTATACTATGACTTTTTTTCTTGTAAAATTTTACAACATTTCATGAAATGACTTCTTTCCACAATAGAATCATTTTACACGCTATAATATTACTGTTTCCATGTTTTCTTTGTACATCTAAAAAATTTGACGTTTTCAGCGAAAAATTTCGACATACTATACTATGACGTTTTTTTTTTTGTAAAATTTTACATTTCACGAAAAGACTTCTTTCCACCATAGAATCATTTTACACGCTATAATACGACCGTTTCCATGGTTTTTTTCAAAATCTAAAAAATTTGACGTTTTCATCGAAAAATTTCGACATACTATACTATGACTTTTTTTGTAAAATTTTACAACATTTCACGAAATGACTTCTTTCCACCATAGAATCATTTTACACGCTATAATACGACCGTTTTTATGGTTTTTTTCAAAATCTAGAAAATTTGACGTTTTCATTGAAAAATTTCGACAGTATACTGTTTTTGTAAAATTTTACAATATTACACGAAATGACTTCTTTCCACCATAGAATCATTTTACACGCTATAATATGACCATTTTTATGTTTTTTTTCTACATCTAAAAAATTTGACGTTTTCAGCGAAAAATTTCGACATACTATACTATGACGTTTTTTTGTAAAATTTTACATTTCACGAAATGACTTCTTTCCACCATAGAATCATTTTACACGCTATAATATTACTGTTTCCATGGTTTTTTTCTACATCTAAAAAATTTGACGTTTTCAGCGAAATATTTCGACATACTATACTATGACGTTTTTTTTTTTTATAAAATTTTACATTTCACGAAATGACTTCTTTCCACCATAGAATCATTTTACACGCTATAATATGACCGTTTCCATGTTTTTTTCCAAAATCTAAAAAATTTGACGTTTTCATCGAAAAATTTCGACATACTATACTATGACGTTTTTTTGTAAAATTTTACATTTCACGAAATGACTTCTTTTCACCATAGGATCATTTTACACGCTATAATATGACTGTTTCCATGTTTTTTTTTAAAATCTAGAAAATTTGACTTTTTCATCGAAAAATTTCGACATACTATACTATGACTTTTTTTCTTGTAAAATATTACAACATTTCATGAAATGACTTCTTTCCACCATAGAATCATTTTACATGCTATAATATTACTGTTTCCATGTTTTCTTTCTACATCTAAAAAATTTGACGTTTTCAGCGAAAAATTTGGACATACTATACTGTGACGTTTTTTTTTTTGTAAAATTTTACATTTCACGAAAAGACTTCTTTCCACCATAGAATCATTTTACACGCTATAATATGACCGTTTCCATGTTTTTTTTAAAAATCTAAAAAATTTGACGTTTTCATCGAAAAATTTTGACATACTATACTATGACTTTTTTTTTTAATTTTACATTTCACGAAATGACTTCTTTCCACCATAGGATTGTTTTACACGCTATAATATGACTGCTTCCATGGTTTTTTCAACATCTAAAAAATTTGACGTTTTCATCGAAAAATTTCGACATACTATACTATGACTTTTTTTCTTGTAAAATTTTACAACATTTCATGAAATGACTTCTTTCCACAATAGAATCATTTTACACGCTATAATATTACTGTTTCCATGTTTTCTTTCTACATCTAAAAAATTTGACGTTTTCAGCGAAAAATTTCGACATACTATACTATGACGTTTTTTTTTTTGTAAAATTTTACATTTCACGAAAAGACTTCTTTCCACCATAGAATCATTTTACACGCTATAATACGACCGTTTCCATGGTTTTTTTCAAAATCTAAAAAATTTGACGTTTTCATCGAAAAATTTCAACATACTATACTATGACTTTTTTTGTAAAATTTTACAACATTTCACGAAATGACTTCTTTCCACCATAGAATCATTTTACACGCTATAATACGACCGTTTTTATGGTTTTTTTCAAAATCTAGAAAATTTGACGTTTTCATTGAAAAATTTCGACAGTATACTGATGTTTTTTTGGTAAAATTTTACAATATTACACGAAATGACTTCTTTCCACCATAGAATCATTTTACACGCTATAATATGACCATTTTTATGTTTTTTTTCTACATCTAAAAAATTTGACGTTTTCAGCGAAAAATTTCGACATACTATACTATGACGTTTTTTTGTAAAATTTTACATTTCACGAAATGACTTCTTTCCACCATAGAATCATTTTACACGCTATAATATTACTGTTTCCATGGTTTTTTTCTACATCTAAAAAATTTGACGTTTTCAGCGAAATATTTCGACATACTATACTATGACGGTTTTTTTTTTTTATAAAATTTTACATTTCACGAAATGACTTCTTTCCACCATAGAATCATTTTACACGCTATATTATGACCGTTTCCATGTTTTTTTCCAAAATCTAAAAAATTTGACGTTTTCATCGAAATATTTCGACATACTATACTATGACGTTTTTTTGTAAAATTTTACATTTCACGAAATGACTTCTTTTCACCATAGGATCATTTTACACGCTATAATATGACTGTTTCCATGTTTTTTTTTAAAATCTAGAAAATTTGACTTTTTCATCGAAAAATTTCGACATACTATACTATGACTTTTTTTCTTGTAAAATATTACAACATTTCATGAAATGACTTCTTTCCACCATAGAATCATTTTACATGCTATAATATTACTGTTTCCATGTTTTCTTTCTACATCTAAAAAATTTGACGTTTTCAGCGAAAAATTTGGACATACTATACTATGACGTTTTTTTTTTTTGTAAAATTTTACATTTCACGAAAAGACTTCTTTCCACCATAGAATCATTTTACACGCTATAATACGACCGTTTCCATGTTTTTTTTCAAAATCGAAAAAATTTGACGTTTTCATCGAAAAATTTCGACATACTATACTATGACTTTTTTTGTAAAATTTTACATTTCACGAAATGACTTCTTTCCACCATAGAATCATTTTACACGCTATAATATGACTGTTTCCATGTTTTTTTTCAACATCTAAAAAATTTGACGTTTTCATCGAAAAATTTCGACATACTATACTATGACTTTTTTTGTAAAATTTTACAACATTTCACGAAATGACTTCTTTCCACCATAGAATCATTTTACACGCTATAATACGACCGTTTTTATGGTTTTTTTCATCATCTAAAAAATTTGACGTTTTCATCGAAAAATTTCGACATACTATACTATGACGTTTTTTTGTAAAATTTTACACTTCACGAAATGACTTCTTTCCACCATAGAATCATTTTACATGCTATAATATTACTGTTTCCATGTTTTTTTTCTACATCTAAAAAATCTGACGTTTTCAGCGAAAACTTTCGACATACTATACTATGACGTTTTTTTGTAAAATTTTACATTTCACGAAATGACTTCTTTACACCATAGAATCATTTTACACGCTATAATATGACCGTTTCCATGTTTTTTTTCAAAATCTAAAAAATTTGACGTTTTCATCGAAAAATTTCGACATACTATACTATGACGTTTTTTTTTTGTAAAATTTTACATTTCAAGAAATGACTTCTTTCCACCATAGAATCATTTTACACGCTATTACATGACCGTCTCCATGGTTTTTTTCTACATCTAAAAAATTTGACGTTTTCAGCGAAAACTTTCGACATACTATACTTTGCCTTTTTTTTTTATAAAGTTTTAAAACATTTCACGAAATGACTTCTTTCCACCATAGAATCATTTTACATGCTATAATATGACCATTTCCATGTTTTTTTTTCAAAATCTAAAAAATTTGACGTTTTCATCGAAAAATTTCGACATACTATACTATGACGTTTTTTTTTTAATTTTACATTTCACGAAATGACTTCTTTCCACCATAGGATTATTTTACACGCTATAATATGACTGCTTCCATGGTTTTTTTCAACATCTAAAAAATTTGACGTTTTCATCGAAAAATTTCGACATACTATACTATGACGTTTTTTTGTAAAATTTTACATTTCATGAAATGACTTCTTTACACCATAGAATCATTTTACACGCTATAATACGACCGTCTCCATGGTTTCTTTCAAAATCTAAAAAAATTGACGTTTTCAATGAAAAATTTCGACATACTATACTATGACTTCTTTTTGTAAAATTTTACATTTCACGAAATGACTTCTTTCCAACATAGAATCATTTTACACGCTCTAATACGACCATTTTTATGGTTTTTTCTACATCAAAAAAATTCGACGTTTTCAGCGAAAAATTTCGACATACTATACTATGACGTTTTTTTTTTTTGTAAAATTTTACATTTCACGAAATGACTTCTTTCCGCCATAGAATCATTTTAAACGATATAATATGACCGTTTCCATGGTTTTTTTCAACATCTAAAAAATTTGACGTTTTCATCGAAAAATTTCGACATACTATACTATGACTTTTTTTTTGTAAAATATTACAACATTTCATGAAATGACTTCTTTCCACCATAGAATCATTTTACATGCTATAATATTACAGTTTCCATGTTTTTTTTCTACATCTAAAAAATTTGACGTTTTCAGCGAAAAATTTCGACATCCTATACTATGACTTTTTTTGTAAAATTTTACACTTCACGAAATGACTTCTTTCCACCATAGAATCATTTTACATGCTATAATATGACCGTTTCCATGGTTTTTTTTCAACATCTAAAAAAATTGACATTTTCATCGAAATATTTCGACATACTATACTATGACATTTTTTTGTAAAATTTTACATTTCACGAAATGACTTCTTTACACCATAGAATCATTTTACACACTATAATACGACCGTCTCCATGGTTTTTTTCAAAAACTAAAAAATTTGACGTTTTCATCGAAAAATTTCGACATACTATACTATGACGTTTTTTTTGTAAAACTTTACAACATTTCACGAAATGACTTCTTTACACCATAGGATCATTTTACACGCTATAATATGACTGTTTCCATGTTTTTTTTCAACATCTAAAAAATTTGACGTTTTCATCGAAAAATTTCGACATACTATACTATGACTTTTTTTTGTAAAATATTACAACATTTCATGAAATGACTTCTTTCCACCATAGAATCATTTTACATGCTATAATATGACCGTTTCCATGGTTTTTTTTCAACATCTAAAAAAATTGACATTTTTATCGAAATATTTCGACATACTATACTATGACATTTTTTTGTAAAATTTTACATTTCACGAAATGACTTCTTTACACCATAGAATCATTTTACACACTATAATACCACCGTCTCTATGGTTTTTTTCAAAAACTAAAAAATTTGACGTTTTCATCGAAAAAGTTCGACATACTATACTATGACGTTTTTTTTGTAAAACTTTACAACATTTCACGAAATGACTTCTTTACACCATAGGATCATTTTACACGCTATAATATGACTGTTTCCATGTTTTTTTTCAACATCTAAAAAATTTGACGTTTTCATCGAAAAATTTCGACATACTATACTATGACGTTTTTTTGTAAAATTTTACATTTCACGAAATGACTTCTTTCCACCATAGAATAATTTTACACACTATAATACGACCGTTTCCATGTTTTTTTTCAACATCTAAAAAATTTGACGTTTTCATCGAAAAATTTCGACATAGTATACTATGATGTTTTTTTTTGTAAAATTTTACAACATTTCACGAAATGACTTCTTTCCACCATAGAATCATTTTACACGCTATAATATTACTGTTTCCATGTTTTTTTTCTACATCTAAAAAATTTGACGTTTTCAGCGAAAAATTTCGACATACTATACTATGACGTTTTTTTTTTTTTTATAAAATTTTACATTTCACGAAATGACTTCTTTCCACCATAGAATCATTTTACACGCTATATTATGACCGTTTCCATGTTTTTTTCCAAAATCTAAAAAATTTGACGTTTTCATCGAAAAATTTCGACATACTATACTATGACGTTTTTTTGTAAAATTTTACATTTCACGAAATGACTTCTTTTCACCATAGGATCATTTTACACGCTATAATATGACTGTTTCCATGGTTTTTTTAAAAATCTAAAAAATTTTACTTTTTCATCGAAGAATTTCGACATACTATACTATGACTTTTTTTCTTGTAAAATTTTACAACATTTCATGAAATGACTTCTTTCCACAATAGAATCATTTTACACGCTATAATATTACTGTTTCCATGTTTTCTTTCTACATCTAAAAAATTTGACGTTTTCAGCGAAAAATTTCGACATACTATACTATGACGTTTTTTTTTTTGTAAAATTTTACATTTCACGAAAAGACTTCTTTCCACCATAGAATCATTTTACACGCTATAATACGACCGTTTCCATGGTTTTTTTCAAAATCTAAAAAATTTGACGTTTTCATCGAAAAATTTCGACATACTATACTATGACTTTTTTTGTAAAATTTTACATTTCACGAAATGACTTCTTTCCACCATAGAATCATTTTACACGCTATAATATGACTGTTTCCATGTTTTTTTTCAACATCTAAAAAATTTGACGTTTTCATCGAAAAATTTCGACATACTATACTATGACTTTTTTTGTAAAATTTTACAACATTTCACGAAATGACTTCTTTCCACCATAGAATCATTTTACACGCTATAATACGACCGTTTTTATGGTTTTTTTCAAAATCTAGAAAATTTGACGTTTTCATTGAAAAATTTCGACAGTATACTGATGTTTTTTTTGTAAAATTTTACAATATTACACGAAATGACTTCTTTCCACCATAGAATCATTTTACACGCTATAATATTACTGTTTCCATGTTTTCTTTCTACATCTGAAAAATTTGACGTTTTCAGCGAAAAATTTGGACATATATACTATGACGTTTTTTTTTTTTGTAAAATTTTACATTTCACGAAAAGACTTCTTTCCACCATAGAATCATTTTACACGCTATAATACGACCGTTTCCATGTTTTTTTTCAAAATCTAAAAAATTTGACGTTTTCAGCGAAAAATTTCGACATACTATACTATGACTTTTTTTGTAAAATTTTACATTTCACAAAATGACTTCTTTCCACCATAGAATCATTTTACACGCTATAATATGACTGTTTCCATGTTTTTTTTCAACATCTAAAAAATTTGACGTTTTCATCGAAAAATTTCGACATACTATACTATGACTTTTTTTGTAAAATTTTACAACATTTCATGAAATGACTTCTTTCCACCATAGAATCATTTTACACGCTATAATACGACCGTTTTTATGGTTTTTTTCATCATCTAAAAAATTTGACGTTTTCATCGAAAAATTTCGACATACTATACTATGACGTTTTTTTGTAAAATTTTACACTTCACGAAATGACTTCTTTCCACCATAGAATCATTTTACATGCTATAATATGACCGTTTCCATGGTTTTTTTTCAACATCTAAAAAAATTGAAATTTTCATCGAAACATTTCGACATCCTATACTATGACATTTCTTTGTAAAATTTTACATTTCACGAAATAACTTCTTTACACCATAGAATCATTTTACACGCTATAATACGACCGTCTCCATGGTTTTTTTCAAAATCTAAAAAAATTGACGTTTTCATCAAAAAATTTCGACATACTATACTATGACGTTTTTTTTGTAAAACTTTACATTTCACGAAATGACTTCTTTCCACCATAGGATCATTTTACACGCTATAATATGACTGTTTCCATGTTTTTTTCAACATCTAAAAAATTTGACGTTTTCATCAAAAAATTTCGACATACTATACTATGACGTTTTTTGTAAAATTTTACATTTCACGAAATGACTTCTTTCCACCATAGAATCATTTTACACGCTATAATGCGACCGTCTCCATGTTTTTTTTCAAAATCTAAAAAATTTGACGTTTTCATCGAAAAATTTCGACATACTATACTATGACGTTTATTTGTAAAATTTTACATTTCACGAAATGACTTCTTTCCACCATAGAATCATTTTACACGCTATAATGCGACCGTCTCCATGTTTTTTTTCAAAATCTAAAAAATTTGACGTTTTCATCGAAAAATTCCGACATACTATACTGTGACTTTTTTTTGTAAAACTTTACAACATTTCACGAAATGACTTCTTTACACCATAGGATCATTTTACACGCTATAATATTACAGTTTCCATGTTTTTTTTCTACATATAAAAAATTTGACGTTTTCAGCGAAAAATTTCGACATACTATACTATGACGTTTTTTTGTAAAATTTTACACTTCACGAAATGACTTCTTTCCACCATAGAATCATTTTACACGCTATAATACGACAGTTTTTATGGTTTTTTTCATCATCTAAAAAATTTGACGTTTTCATCGAAAAATTTCGACATACTATACTATGACGTTTTTTTGTAAAATTTTACACTTCACGAAGTGACTTCTTTCCACCATAGAATCATTTTACATGCTATAATATGACCGTTTCCATGGTTTTTTTCAACATCTAAAAACTTTGACGTTTTCATCGAAAAATTTTGACATACTATACTATGACGTTTTTTTGTAAAATTTTACACTTCACGAAATGACTTCTTTCCACCATAGAATCATTTTACATGCTATAATATGACCGTTTCCATGGTTTTTTTTCAACATCTAAAAAAATTGACGTTTTCATCGAAATATTTCGACATACTATACTATGACATTTTTTTGTAAAATTTTACATTTCACGAAATGACTTCTTTACACCATAGAATCATTTTACACGCTATAATACGACCGTCTCCATGTTTTTTATCAAAATCTAAAAAATTTGACGTTTTCATCGAAAAATTTCGACATACTATACTATGACGTTTTTTTTGTAAAACTTTACATTTTACGAAATGACTTCTTTCCACCATAGGATCACTTTACACGCTATAATATGACTGTTTCCATGTTTTTTTTCAAAATCTAAAAAATTTGACGTTTTCATCGAAAAATTCCGACATACTATACTGTGACGTTTTTTTGTAAAACTTTACAACATTTCACGAAATGACTTCTTTACACCATAGGATCATTTTACACGCTATAATATGACTGTTTCCATGTTTTTTTTCAATATCTAACAAATTTGACGTTTTCATCGAAAAATTTCGACATACTGTACTATGTTTTTTTGTAAAATTTTACATTTCACGAAATGACTTCTTTCCACCATAGAATCATTTTACACGCTATAATGCGACCGTCTCCATGTTTTTTTTCAAAATCAAAAAAATTTGACGTTTTCATCGAAAAATTTCGACATACTATACTGTGACGTTTTTTTTGTAAAACTTTACAACATTTCACGAAATGACTTCTTTACACCATAGGATCATTTTACACGCTATAATATTACAGTTTCCATGTTTTTTTTCTACATCTAAAAAAATTGACGTTTTCAGCGAAAAATTTCGACATACTATACTATGACATTTTTTTGTAAAATTTTACATTTCACGAAATGACTTCTTTCCACCATAGAATCATTTTAAACGCTATAATACGACAGTTTTTATGGTTTTTTTCATCATCTAAAAAATTTGACGTTTTCATAGAAAAATTTCAACATACTATAATATGACGTTTTTTTGTAAAATTTTACACTTCACGAAATGACTTCTTTCCACCATAGAATCATTTTACATGCTATAATATGACCGTTTCCATGGTTTTTTTTCAACATCTAAAAAAATTGACATTTTCATCGAAATATTTCGACATACTATACTATGACATTTTTTTGTAAAATTTTACACTTCACGAAATGACTTCTTTCCACCATAGAATCATTTTACATGCTATAATATGACCGTTTCCATGGTTTTTTTTCAACATCTAAAAAAATTGACATTTTCATCGAAATATTTCGACATACCATACTATGACATTTTTTTGTAAAATTTTACATTTCACGAAATGACTTCTTTACACCATATAATCATTTTACACGCTATAATACGACCGTCTCCATGGTTTTTTTCAAAATCTAAAAAATTTGACGTTTTCATCAAAAAATTTCGACATACTATACTATGACGTTTTTTTTGTAAAACTTTACATTTCACGAAATGACTTCTTTCCACCATAGGATCATTTTACATGCTATAATATGACTGTTTCCATGTTTTTTTTCAAAATCTAAAAAATTTTACGTTTTCATCGAAAAATTCCGACATACTATACTGTGACGTTTTTTTTGTAAAACTTTACAACATTTCACGAAATGACTTCTTTACACCATAGGATCATTTTACACGCTATAATATGACTGTTTCCATGTTTTTTTTCAACATCTAAAAAATTTGACGTTTTCATCGAAAAATTTCGACATACTATACTATGACGTTTTTTTGTAAAATTTTACATTTCATGAAATGACTTCTTTCCACCATAGAATCATTTTACACGCTATAGTATTACAGTTTCCATGTTTTTTTTCTACATCTAAAAAATTTGACGTTTTCAGCGAAAAATTTCGACATACTATACTATGACTTTTTTTGTAAAATTTTACATTTCACGAAATGACTTCTTTCCACCATAGAATCATTTTACACGCTATAATACGACAGTTTTTATGGTTTTTTTCATCATCTAAAAAATTTGACGTTTTCATCGAAAAATTTCGACATACTATACTATGACGTTTTTTTGTAAAATTTTAAACTTCACGAAATGACTTCTTTCCACCATAGAATCATTTTACATGCTATAATATGACCGTTTCCATGTTTTTTTTCAAAATCTAAAAAATTTGACGTTTTCATCGAAAAATTTCGACATACTATACTATGACGTTTTTTTTGTAAAACTTTACATTTTACGAAATGACTTCTTTCCACCATAGGATCATTTTACACGCTATAATATGACTGTTTCCCTGGTTTTTTTCAAAATCTAAAAAATTTGACGTTTTCATCGAAAAATTCCGACATACTATACTGTGACGTTTTTTTGTAAAACTTTACAACATTTCACGAAATGACTTCTTTACACCATAGGATCATTTTACACGCTATAATATGACTGTTTCCATGTTTTTTTTCAACATCTAAAAAATTTGACGTTTTCATCGAAAAATTTCGACATACTATACTATGACGTTTTTTTGTAAAATTTTACATTTCACGAAATGACTTCTTTCCACCATAGATTCATTTTACACGCTATAATGCGACCGTCTCCATGTTTTTTTTCAAAATCTAAAAAAATTGACGTTTTCATCGAAAAATTTCGACATACTATACTATGACTTTTTCTTGTAAAATTTTACAACATTTCACGAAATGACTTCTTTCCACCATAGAATCATTTTACACGCTATAATATTACAGTTTCCATGTTTTTTTTCTACATCTAAAAAATTTGACGTTTTTAGCGAAAAATTTCGACATACTATACTATGACTTTTTTTGTAAAATTTTACATTTCACGAAATGACCTCTTTCCACCATAGGATCATTTTACACGCTATAATATGACTGTTTCCATGTTTTTTTTCAAAATCTAAAAAATTTGACGTTTTCATTGAAAAATTCCGACATACTATACTGTGACGTTTTTTTTGTAAAACTTTACAACATTTCACGAAATGACTTCTTTACACCATAGGATCATTTTACACGTTATAATATGACTGATTCCATGTTTTTTTTCAACATCTAAAAAATTTGACGTTTTCATCGAAAAATTTCGACATACTATACTATGACGTTTTTTTGTAAAATTTTACATTTCACGAAATGACTTCTTTCCACCATAGGATCATTTTACACGCTATAATATGACTGTTTCCATGGTTTTTTTCTACATCTAAAAAATTTGACGTTTTCAGCGAAAAATTTCGACATACTATACTATGACATTTTTTTGTAAAATTTTACATTTCACGAAATGACTTCTTTCCACCATAGAATCATTTTACACGCTATAATACGACAGTTTTTATGTTTTTTTTTCATCATCTAAAAAATTTGACGTTTTCATCGAAAAATTTCGACATACTATACTATGACGTTTTTTTGTAAAATTTTACACTTCACGAAATGACTTCTTTCCACCATAGAATCATTTTACACACTATAATACGACCGTTTCCATGTTTTTTTTCAACATCTAAAAAATTTGACGTTTTCATCGAAAAATTTCGACATACTATACTGTGACGTTTTTTTTGTAAAACTTTACAACATTTCACGAAATGACTTCTTTACACCATAGGATCATTTTACACGCTATAATATGACTGTTTCCATGTTTTTTTTCAACATCTAAAAAATTTGACGTTTTCATCGAAAAATTTCGACATACTATACTATGACGTTTTTTTGTAAAATTTTACATTTCATGAAATGACTTCTTTACACCATAGGATCATTTTACACGCTATAATATGACTGTTTCCATGTTTTTTTTCAACATCTAAAAAATTTGACGTTTTCATCGAAAAATTTCGACATACTATACTATGACGTTTTTTTGTAAAATTTTACATTTCATGAAATGACTTCTTTCCACCATAGAATCATTTTACACGCTATAGTATTACAGTTTCCATGTTTTTTTTCTACATCTAAAAAATTTGACGTTTTCAGCGAAAAATTTCGACATACTATACTATGACTTTTTTTGTAAAATTTTACATTTCACGAAATGACTTCTTTCCACCATAGAATCATTTTACACGCTATAATACGACAGTTTTTATGGTTTTTTTCATCATCTAAAAAATTTGACGTTTTCATCGAAAAATTTCGACATACTATACTATGACGTTTTTTTGTAAAATTTTAAACTTCACGAAATGACTTCTTTCCACCATAGAATCATTTTACATGCTATAATATGACCGTTTCCATGGTTTTTTTTCAACATCTAAAAAAATTGACATTTTCATCGAAATATTTCGACATACTATACTATGACATTTTTTTGTAAAATTTTACATTTCACGAAATGACTCCTTTACACCATAGAATCATTTTACACGCTATAATACGACCGTCTCCATGTTTTTTTTCAAAATCTAAAAAATTTGACGTTTTCATCGAAAAATTTCGACATACTATACTATGACGTTTTTTTTGTAAAACTTTACATTTTACGAAATGACTTCTTTCCACCATAGGATCATTTTACACGCTATAATATGACTGTTTCCCTGGTTTTTTTCAAAATCTAAAAAATTTGACGTTTTCATCGAAAAATTCCGACATACTATACTGTGACGTTTTTTTGTAAAACTTTACAACATTTCACGAAATGACTTCTTTACACCATAGGATCATTTTACACGCTATAATATGACTGTTTCCATGTTTTTTTTCAACATCTAAAAAATTTGACGTTTTCATCGAAAAATTTCGACATACTATACTATGACGTTTTTTTGTAAAATTTTACATTTCACGAAATGACTTCTTTCCACCATAGATTCATTTTACACGCTATAATGCGACCGTCTCCATGTTTTTTTTCAAAATCTAAAAAAATTGACGTTTTCATCGAAAAATTTCGACATACTATACTATGACTTTTTCTTGTAAAATTTTACAACATTTCACGAAATGACTTCTTTCCACCATAGAATCATTTTACACGCTATAATATTACAGTTTCCATGTTTTTTTTCTACATCTAAAAAATTTGACGTTTTTAGCGAAAAATTTCGACATACTATACTATGACTTTTTTTGTAAAATTTTACATTTCACGAAATGACCTCTTTCCACCATAGGATCATTTTACACGCTATAATATGACTGTTTCCATGTTTTTTTTCAAAATCTAAAAAATTTGACGTTTTCATTGAAAAATTCCGACATACTATACTGTGACGTTTTTTTTGTAAAACTTTACAACATTTCACGAAATGACTTCTTTACACCATAGGATCATTTTACACGTTATAATATGACTGATTCCATGTTTTTTTTCAACATCTAAAAAATTTGACGTTTTCATCGAAAAATTTCGACATACTATACTATGACGTTTTTTTGTAAAATTTTACATTTCACGAAATGACTTCTTTCCACCATAGGATCATTTTACACGCTATAATATGACTGTTTCCATGGTTTTTTTCTACATCTAAAAAATTTGACGTTTTCAGCGAAAAATTTCGACATACTATACTATGACATTTTTTTGTAAAATTTTACATTTCACGAAATGACTTCTTTCCACCATAGAATCATTTTACACGCTATAATACGACAGTTTTTATGTTTTTTTTCATCATCTAAAAAATTTGACGTTTTCATCGAAAAATTTCGACATACTATACTATGACGTTTTTTTGTAAAATTTTACACTTCACGAAATGACTTCTTTCCACCATAGAATCATTTTACACACTATAATACGACCGTTTCCATGTTTTTTTTCAACATCTAAAAAATTTGACGTTTTCATCGAAAAATTTCGACATAGTATACTATGATGTTTTTTTTTGTAAAATTTTACAACATTTCACGAAATGACTTCTTTCCACCATAGAATCATTTTACACGCTATAATATTACTGTTTCCATGTTTTTTTTCTACATCTAAAAAATTTGACGTTTTCATCGAAAAATTTCGACATACTATACTATGACGTTTTTTGTAAAATTTTACATTTCACGAAATGACTTCTTTCCACCATAGAATCATTTTACACGCTATAATGCGACCGTCTCCATGTTTTTTTTCAAAATCTAAAAAATTTGACGTTTTCATCGAAAAATTTCGACATACTATACTATGACGTTTTTTTTGTAAAACTTTACATTTCACGAAATGACTTCTTTCCACCATAGGATCATTTTACACGCTATAATATGACTGTTTCCATGGTTTTTTTCTACATCTAAAAAATTTGACGTTTTCAGCGAAAAATTTCGACATACTATACTATGACATTTTTTTGTAAAATTTTACATTTCACGAAATGACTTCTTTCCACCATAGAATCATTTTACACGCTATAATACGACAGTTTTTATGGTTTTTTTCATCATCTAAAAAATTTGACGTTTTCATCGAAAAATTTCGACATACTACTATGACGTTTTTTTGTAAAATTTTACACTTCACGAAATGACTTCTTTCCACCATAGAATCATTTTACATGCTATAATATGACCGTTTCCATGGTTTTTTTTCAACATCTAAAAAAACTGACATTTTCATCAAAATATTTCGACATACTATACTATGACGTTTTTTTTGTAAAATTTTACATTTCACGAAATGACTTCTTTCCACCATAGAATCATTTTACACGCTATAATACGACAGTTTTTATGTTTTTTTTCATCATCTAAAAAATTTGACGTTTTCATCGAAAAATTTCGACATACTATACTATGACGTTTTTTTGTAAAATTTTACACTTCACGAAATGACTTCTTTCCACCATAGAATCATTTTACACACTATAATACGACCGTTTCCATGTTTTTTTTCAACATCTAAAAAATTTGACGTTTTCATCGAAAAATTTCGACATAGTATACTATGATGTTTTTTTTTGTAAAATTTTACAACATTTCACGAAATGACTTCTTTCCACCATAGAATCATTTTACACGCTATAATATTACTGTTTCCATGTTTTTTTTCTACATCTAAAAAATTTGACGTTTTCATCGAAAAATTTCGACATACTATACTATGACGTTTTTTGTAAAATTTTACATTTCACGAAATGACTTCTTTCCACCATAGAATCATTTTACACGCTATAATGCGACCGTCTCCATGTTTTTTTTCAAAATCTAAAAAATTTGACGTTTTCATCGAAAAATTTCGACATACTATACTATGACGTTTTTTTTGTAAAACTTTACATTTCACGAAATGACTTCTTTCCACCATAGGATCATTTTACACGCTATAATATGACTGTTTCCATGGTTTTTTTCTACATCTAAAAAATTTGACGTTTTCAGCGAAAAATTTCGACATACTATACTATGACATTTTTTTGTAAAATTTTACATTTCACGAAATGACTTCTTTCCACCATAGAATCATTTTACACGCTATAATACGACAGTTTTTATGGTTTTTTTCATCATCTAAAAAATTTGACGTTTTCATCGAAAAATTTCGACATACTACTATGACGTTTTTTTGTAAAATTTTACACTTCACGAAATGACTTCTTTCCACCATAGAATCATTTTACATGCTATAATATGACCGTTTCCATGGTTTTTTTTCAACATCTAAAAAAACTGACATTTTCATCAAAATATTTCGACATACTATACTATGACGTTTTTTTTGTAAAACTTTACATTTCACGAAATGACTTCTTTACACCATAGGATCATTTTACACGCTATAATATGACCGTTTCCATGGTTTTTTTTCAACATCTAAAAAAACTGACATTTTCATCAAAAAATTCCGACATACTATACTTTGACGTTTTTCTTGTAAAATTTTACATTTCACGAAATGACTTCTTTCCACCATAGAATCATTTTACACGCTATAATGCGCTATAACACGCTATAACCTGGCATCTGACATGTCAAAAGCAGGGCTGTAGCAGTCCTCGTTAGTGTAGTGGACAGTATCTCCGCCTGTCACGCGGAAGACGGGGGTTCGATTCCCCGACGGGGAGTGTGGATTATTTTGGGGGCGGCAGTAGCTCAGTCTGTAGGGAGTTGGCTTGGGAACCGGAGGGTCACGGGTTCAAGTCCCGACATGGACCAAGAACTGAGTGTGAACTGGTAGCTGGAGAGGTGCCAGTTTACCTCTTGGGCACTGCCGAGGTGCCCCTGAGCAAGGCACCAAACCCCCAACTGCTCGGGGCGCTTGTCAGGAGCAGCCCCCTCACTCTGACATCTCTCCATTGATGCATGTGCATGTGTGTGTTTCAGGTCTGCACGTACCGTGTATAAGTTAATAAACAGAGTGTAAAAATTGAATTTCCCCTCGCGGGACAAATAAAGGTTGATCTTCTTCTTCTTCTCTTCTTCTTCTAATACGACCGTTTTTATGGTTTTTTTCATCATCTAAACACTTTGACGTTTTCATCGAAAAATTTTGACATACTATACTATGACGTTTTTTTTTGTAAAATTTTACAACATTTCAAGAAATGACTTCTTTCCACCATAGAATCATTTTACATGCTATAATATGACCGTTTCCATGTTTTTTTTTCAAAATCTAAAAAATTTGACGTTTTCATCGAAAAATTTCGACACTATACTATGACGTTTTTTTGTAAAATTTTACACTTCACGAAATGACTTCTTTCCACCATAGAATCATGTTACATGCTATAATATGACCGTTTCCATGTTTTTTTTTCAACATCTAAAAAAATTGACATTTTCTTCGAAACATTTCGACATACTATACTATGACGTTTTTTGTAAAATTTTACATTTCACGAAATGACTTCTTTCCACCATAGAATCATTTTACACGCTATAACATGACCGTCTCCATGGTTTTTTTCTACATCTAAAAAATTTGACGTTTTCAGCGAAAACTTTCGACATACTATACTTTGCCTTTTTTTTATAAAGTTTTAAAACATTTCACGAAATGACTTCTTTCCACCATAGAATCATTTTACATGCTATGATATGACCATTTCCATGTTTTTTTTTCAAAATCTAAAAAATTTGACGTTTTCATCGAAAAATTTCTACATACTATACTATGACCTTTTTTTTTTTAATTTTACATTTCACGAAATGACTTCTTTCCACCATAGGATTATTTTACACGCTATAATATGACTGCTTCCATGGTTTTTTTCAACATCTAAAAAATTTGACGTTTTCATCGAAAAATTTCGACATACTATACTATGACGTTTTTTTTGTAAAATTTTACATTTCATGAAATGACTTCTTTACACCATAGAATCATTTTACACGCTATAATACGGCCGTCTCCATGGTTTCTTTCAAAATCTAAAAAATTTGACGTTTTCATCGAAAAATTTCGACATACTATACTATGACTTCTTTTTGTAAAATTTTACATTTCACGAAATGACTTCTTTCCACCATAGGATCATTTTACACGCTATAATATGACTGTTTCCATGTTTTTTTTCAAAATCTAAAAAATTTGACGTTTTCATCGAAAAATTCCGACATACTATACTGTGACGTTTTTTTTGTAAAACTTTACAACATTTCACGAAATGACTTCTTTCCACCATAGAATCATTTTACACGCTATAATACGACAGTTTTTATGGTTTTTTTCATCATCTAAAAAATTTGACGTTTTCATCGAAAAATTTCGACATACTACTATGACGTTTTTTTGTAAAATTTTACACTTCACGAAATGACTTCTTTCCACCATAGAATCATTTTACATGCTATAATATGACCGTTTCCATGGTTTTTTTTCAACATCTAAAAAAACTGACATTTTCATCAAAATATTTCGACATACTATACTATGACGTTTTTTTTGTAAAACTTTACATTTCACGAAATGACTTCTTTACACCATAGGATCATTTTACACGCTATAATATGACCGTTTCCATGGTTTTTTTCAAAATCTAAAAAAATTGACATTTTCAGCGAAAAATTCCGACATACTATACTTTGACGTTTTTCTTGTAAAATTTTACATTTCACGAAATGACTTCTTTCCACCATAGAATCATTTTACACGCTATAATGCGCTATAACACGCTATAACCTGGCATCTGACATGTCAAAAGCAGGGCTGTAGCAGTCCTCGTTAGTGTAGTGGACAGTATCTCCGCCTGTCACGCGGAAGACGGGGGTTCGATTCCCCGACGGGGAGTGTGGATTATTTTGGGGGCGGCAGTAGCTCAGTCTGTAGGGAGTTGGCTTGGGAACCGGAGGGTCACGGGTTCAAGTCCCGACATGGACCAAGAACTGAGTGTGAACTGGTAGCTGGAGAGGTGCCAGTTTACCTCTTGGGCACTGCCGAGGTGCCCCTGAGCAAGGCACCAAACCCCCAACTGCTCGGGGCGCTTGTCAGGAGCAGCCCCCTCACTCTGACATCTCTCCATTGATGCATGTGCATGTGTGTGTTTCAGGTCTGCACGTACCGTGTATAAGTTAATAAACAGAGTGTAAAAATTGAATTTCCCCTCGCGGGACAAATAAAGGTTGATCTTCTTCTTCTTCTCTTCTTCTTCTAATACGACCGTTTTTATGGTTTTTTTCATCATCTAAACACTTTGACGTTTTCATCGAAAAATTTTGACATACTATACTATGACGTTTTTTTTTGTAAAATTTTACAACATTTCAAGAAATGACTTCTTTCCACCATAGAATCATTTTACATGCTATAATATGACCGTTTCCATGTTTTTTTTTCAAAATCTAAAAAATTTGACGTTTTCATCGAAAAATTTCGACACTATACTATGACGTTTTTTTGTAAAATTTTACACTTCACGAAATGACTTCTTTCCACCATAGAATCATGTTACATGCTATAATATGACCGTTTCCATGTTTTTTTTCAACATCTAAAAAAATTGACATTTTCTTCGAAACATTTCGACATACTATACTATGACGTTTTTTTGTAAAATTTTACATTTCACGAAATGACTTCTTTCCACCATAGAATCATTTTACACGCTATAACATGACCGTCTCCATGGTTTTTTTCTACATCTAAAAAATTTGACGTTTTCAGCGAAAACTTTCGACATACTATACTTTGCCTTTTTTTTATAAAGTTTTAAAACATTTCACGAAATGACTTCTTTCCACCATAGAATCATTTTACATGCTATGATATGACCATTTCCATGTTTTTTTTTCAAAATCTAAAAAATTTGACGTTTTCATCGAAAAATTTCTACATACTATACTATGACCTTTTTTTTTTAATTTTACATTTCACGAAATGACTTCTTTCCACCATAGGATTATTTTACACGCTATAATATGACTGCTTCCATGGTTTTTTTCAACATCTAAAAAATTTGACGTTTTCATCGAAAAATTTCGACATACTATACTATGACGTTTTTTTGTAAAATTTTACATTTCATGAAATGACTTCTTTACACCATAGAATCATTTTACACGCTATAATACGGCCGTCTCCATGGTTTCTTTCAAAATCTAAAAAATTTGACGTTTTCATCGAAAAATTTCGACATACTATACTATGACTTCTTTTTGTAAAATTTTATATTTCACGAAATGACTTCTTTCCAACATAGAATCATTTTACACGCTATAATATGACCGTTTCCATGGTTTTTTTCAACATCTAAAAAATTTGACGTTTTCATCGAAAAATTTCGACATACTATACTATGACGTTTTTTTTTTTTGTAAAATTTTACATTTCACGAAATGACTTCTTTCCGCCATAGAATCATTTTACACGATATAATATGACCGTTTCCATGGTTTTTTTCAACATCTAAAAAATTTGACGTTTTCATCGAAAAATTTCGACAGACTATACTATGACTTTTTTTCCTGTAAAATATTACAACATTTCACGAAATGACTTCTTTCCACCATAGAATCATTTTACACGCTATAATACGACCGTCTCCATGGTTTTTTTCAAAATCTAAAAAATTTGACGTTTTCATCGAAAAATTTCGACATACTATACTATGACGTTTTTTTGTAAAATTTTACATTTCACGAAATGACTTCTTTCCACCATAGGATCATTTTACACGCTATAATACGACCGTCTCCATGGTTTTTTTCAAAATCTAAAAAATTTGACGTTTTCATCGAAAAATTTCGACATACTATACTATGACGTTTTTTTGTAAAATTTTACATTTCACGAAATGACTTCTTTCCACCATAGGATCATTTTACACGCTATAATATGACTGTTTCCATGGTTTTTTTCAAAATCTAAAAAATTTGACGTTTTCATCGAAAAATTTCGACATACTATACTGTGACGTTTTTTTGTAAAATTTTACATTTCACGAAATGACTTCTTTCCACCTTAGAATCATTTTACACGCTATAATACGACTGTTTCCATGTTTTTATGTTCAAAATCTAAAAAATTTGACGTTTTCATCGAAAAATTTCGACATACTATACTATGACGTTTTTTTGTAAAATTTTACAACATTTCACTAAATGACTTCTTTCCACCTTGGCAAACAATGGTTTAAGTGTCTCATCCTCTTTTTGCAAGGTCCCAATGTCCTCTGGCACCTCCCACATGTCCTTTGTCAGTCCCTCCCTACAGTCTGGTTCTCGGGACTTTAGACCTTTTTCAAAGCGCCGCTGGCGGCGGGACTTTCGCGGGCCCTTTGTGCCCCCCTCACACAAACTGCTGTCCAGGGTCGAAAAAGGGTCTGGCTCTGGTTCCTTTTCCTGCCCTGGGACAGGCATCACCTCCGCTCGGGCCTGGGCACGGGTGATCACTGGACCTGACCAAACCCTACCACAGCCATTGTCTTTGGGCTCCACATCCAGCAGCATGTCCAGCAGTACAGGTAAGTCCCACCCCAGAATGGCAGCTACCGGTAACTTTTCCACCACGCCCACAGTCATCAAATAAGTTTGCTCATTCACTACCACCGACAGCTCTGCGGTAGGGTAGGAATGGCTGTCCCCATGTACACACAAAATGTCTTCCTGTTTGCCGTAATCCATGACGCCCATTGGCACTAAATCCCTTCGGACCAGCGTCCGGCAGCTACCATAGTCAATTAGAGCTGTCACGGGTGTCCCATTAATAGTCACGTCTTTAAACCGCTGCTGCCTTCCCACCGTGCCTGCCTCCTCAGACCGAGGAATGTAGCATGCCCCACTCACTTTGGCATTTCCAATGGGGCATAGAGAAGCCTTGTGCCCGGGCTGCTGGCAGTAAAAACAGATAAAGTCCTTACCGGGACTGCGCTGGTGGGGTGCAGGGCAGGTTTCTCCCGGCGGATGTGAGTTGGTTCTGGCTGCTGGTCGAGGCTGTGAAGATGGCTGACGACTGGTAACACCTTGGTACGTAGCTGGGCCTCCCCTCCGTGCATTGAGGTACTGCAACGCCAGCTTGGCCGCAGCTAGTCCCTCCGTCGGCTCATGCTCCTTCACCCAGGTACGGATGTCTGCAGGGAGGACGCGTAGCAGCTGCTCCAGGATGATCTGCTCACCAATCTGCTCCTTTGTGTGCTGCTCTGGGTGAATCCATCGTCTGTAGAGACCTTTTAAACGGTGGTAGGTCTCTGTCGGGTTCTCTCCAGGTGGAACCGCCACAGACCGGAACTGCTGGCGATACGTCTCTGGCGAAACGTCAAACTTCATCAGGAGCGCAGCCTTCAGGTCCGGGTAAGAGTGCGCCCTCTCCTCATCCATCGCTGTGTACGCCTCAAGCGCCTTTCCTGAGAGTAGCGGTACTAGGCGACACGCCCACTCAGTCTCTGGCCAACCCCACGTTTTGGCCATCCGCTCAAAGCGAAGCAGGTAATTTTCAATGTCCTCTCCAGCCACATACTGGGGAATCTTGGGGTCCCCAACAGGTCTGCCCTCAGACCTGGGAGGTTCTGCTGCACGGCTCACCTCAGTTCTTGGTGCCACCGAAGGTGAACTGTGGCGCAGCCGCGGTGCTGGTGTGGGCAGGTCCAGCCTAAAGCTCCTCATCGACCCCTCAGATGGTGACGTTGCAATAGGCTCTGCCTCCGATTGAACCAGTGGCGGGGCTGGGACCACAGCCCGGAGTCCTCTGAGCTCTGCCAGAAACCCCTCCTCTCTTCTGTGCTGTCCCTCCAGGAAGGTCGTCATGATGGCCAGCAGTTCCTCTCCAGCTCCTGGCGCTCCTGAGGCTCCTGAGGCTGTCTGCCGGGCTGGAGCAGCAGCACCACCCTCGACCTCTTCGTCTGTGGCCCAGGCTTCCTCACCTGCTGCTTCCTGCTTCTGCGAACGCAGTCCAGTACGTCTTCCTGCAGACCGGATGCGTCCCCGTCGACTGGCCATATCCCACTTCTGACACCAAATGTCACGGGTTCGTTTAAACCAATGGACAAAAGATATGGCTCAGCCGGAAAACTTCAGGTGTGGTGATGTTTATTGACACCAACCTCCCAAGCAGCAACCAAAAGTGAGAACTATTTACAAATGTACAACTATTTACAAATGTACAACTATTTACAGCAGAGAATAACAGAAAATACGGCATCTATACGGCAGCACTCTTCCTTGCAGTGTCCCAAACAACTCTCCTTCCTTGAGTGAGCAGAGGCCACCTTTTATCCCCCTTAGCTCCTCCCCTGGGCAAACCCATCCACATTTTACAGGGTTTTCAGGTATAACTCAACCCCATGTACCCAAATCATTACAAAACCAGTATGAATATTACCTCCATACAGTTAACTTACAACTAATCATATTCCACTGTTGACACACATTACTCCTCCCCAGTAACAACATCAACACATACCTATATTAACCATATTGGTATTGTCCGTGGTCATCTGACCACCTGAAGCGCGCCAAACAGCGCTATTTGTTACGTCCCCCAGGAAGTGCCTCTGTTTGGTCCGCGCACCAGCGGTTCCAGAAGCAGCAAACCCAGGTGAGCGTGTGAGCGTGTGAGCGTATGAGCGTGTGTGCGTGTTACTGTGCCGCTTTTCGACGGCGAGTGTGCACCCTCGGACGCGTGCAGAAATGTGTCCATGTATTGTGTTGTATAGTTACTTTTTCCGGCACGGAACTCCGCCGGCCATTGAGCGTATGCTGTATGCGCGCCCGACCGCTGCACTCAGGAGAGAGAGCGAGCGAGCGTGCCGGTCGGAGCGTGCCGGTCGGAGCGTGACGGGGCGTTTAGAGGCGCTCCGTCACATTCACGAAATGACTTCTTTCCACCATAGAATCATTTTACACGCTATAATACGACCGTTTTTATGGTTTTTTTCATCATCTAAAAAATTTGACATTTTCATCGAAAAATTTCGACATACTATACTATGACATTTTTTTGTAAAATTTTACATTTCACGAAATGACTTCTTTACACCATAGAATCATTTTACACGCTATAATACGACCGTCTCCATGGTTTTTTTCTACATCTAAAAAATTTGACGTTTTCAGCGAAAAATTTCGACATGCTATACTATGACGTTTTTTTGTAAAATTTTACATTTCACGAAATTACTTCTTTCCACCATAGAATCATTTTACACGCTATAATATGACCGTTTCCATGGTTTTTTCAAAATTTAAAAAAATTGACGTTTTCATCGAAAAATTTCGACATACTATACTATGACTTTTTTTGTAAAATTTTACATTTCACGAAATGACTTCTTTCCACCATAGAATCATTTTACACGCTATAATGCGCTATAACACGCTATAACCTGGCATCTGACATGTCAAAAGCAGGGCTGTAGCAGTCCTCGTTAGTATAGTGGACAGTATCTCCGCCTGTCACGCGGAAGATGGGGGTTCGATTCCCCGACGGGGAGTGTGGATTATTTTGGGGGCGGCAGTAGCTCAGTCTGTAGGGAGTTGGCTTGGGAACCGGAGGGTCACGGGTTCAAGTCCCGACATGGACCAAGAACTGAGTGTGAACTGGTAGCTGGAGAGGTGCCAGTTTACCTCTTGGGCACTGCCGAGGTGCCCCTGAGCAAGGCACCAAACCCCCAACTGCTCGGGGCGCTTGTCAGGAGCAGCCCCCTCACTCTGACATCTCTCCATTGATGCATGTGCATGTG
This sequence comes from Pterois miles, assembly GCA_947000775.1. NCBI lineage: Eukaryota > Metazoa > Chordata > Actinopteri > Perciformes > Scorpaenidae > Pterois > Pterois miles. Next base: position 2,059 of record CAMQGK010000198.1, on the reverse strand, counting down.
TGTGTTTCAGGTCTGCACGTACCGTGTATAAGTTAATAAACAGAGTGTAAAAATTGAATTTCCCCTCGCGGGACTAATAAAGGTTGATCTTCTTCTTCTTCTAATACGACCGTTTTTATGGTTTTTTTCATCATCTAAAAAATTTGACGTTTTCATCGAAAAATTTTGACATACTATACTATGACGTTTTTTTGTAAAATTTTACACTTCACGAAATGACTTCTTTCCACCATAGAATCATTTTACATGCTATAATATGACCGTTTCCATGGTTTTTTTTTCAAAATCTAAAAAAATTGACATTTTCATCGAAACATTTCGACATACTATACTATGACATTTTTTTGTAAAATTTTACATTTCACGAAATGACTTCTTTACACCATAGAATCATTTTACACGCTATAATACGACCGTCTCCATGTTTTTTTTCAAAATCTAAAAAATTTGACGTTTTCATCGAAAAATTTCGACATAGTATACTATGACGTTTTTTTGTAAAATTTTACATTTCACGAAATGACTTCTTTACACCATAGAATCATTTTACACGCTATAATACGACCGTCTCGATGGTTTTTTTCAAAATCTAAAAAATTTGACGTTTTCATCGAAAAATTTCGACATACTATACTATGACGTTTTTTTTTTTTGTAAAATTTTACATTTCACGAAATGACTTCTTTCCACCATAGAATCATTTTACACGATATAATATGACCGTTTCCATGTTTTTTTTTCAACATCTAAAAAATTTGACGTTTTCATCGAAAAATTTCGACATACTATACTATGACGTTTTTTTGTAAAATTTTACATTTCACGAAATGCCTTCTTTCCACCATAGAATCATTTTACACGCTATAATACGACCGTCTCGATGGTTTTTTTCAAAATCTAAAAAATTTGACGTTTTCATCGAAAAATTTCGACATACTATACTATGACGTTTTTTTTTTTTTGTAAAATTTTACATTTCACGAAATGACTTCTTTCCACCATAGAATCATTTTACACGATATAATATGACCGTTTCCATGTTTTTTTTTCAACATCTAAAAAATTTGACGTTTTCATCGAAAAATTTCGACATACTATACTATGACGTTTTTTTGTAAAATTTTACATTTCACGAAATGCCTTCTTTCCACCATAGAATCATTTTACACGCTATAACATGACCGTCTCCATGGTTTTTTTCTACATCTAAAAAATTTGACGTTTTCAGCGAAAAAATTTCGACATACTATACTTTGACTTTTTTTTTTATAAAGTTTTACAACATTTCAAGAAAAGACTTCTTTCCACCATAGAATCATTTTACACGCTATAATATTACTTTCCATGTTTTTTTTCTACATCTAAAAAATTTGACGCTTTCAGCGAAAAATTTTGACATACTATACTTTGACTTTTTTTATAAAGTTTTACAACATTTCACGAAATGACTTCTTTCCACCATAGAATCATCTAAAAAATTTGACGTTTTCATCGAAAAATTTTGACAGTATACTATGATGTTTTTTTTGTAAAATTTTACAATATTACACGAAATGACTTCTTTCCACCATAGAATCATTTTACACGCTATAATACGACCGTTTCCATGTTTTTTTTCAACATCTAAAAAATTTGACGTTTTCATCGAAAAATTCCGACATACTATACTATGACTTTCTTTTGTAAAATTTTTACAACATTTCACGAAATTACTTCTTTCCACCATAGAATAATTTTATATGGTATAATACGACGGTTTCCATGTTTTTTTTTTCAACATGTAAAAAATTTTACGTTTTCATCGAAAATTTCGACATACTATACTATGACGTTTTCTTGTAAAATTTTACATTTCACAAAATGACTTCTTTCCACCATAGAATCATTTTACACGCTATAATATGACCGTTTCCATGGTTTTTTTCAACATCTAAAAAATTTGACGTTTTCATCGAAAAATTTCGACATAACTGTTAGACTATATAAATATATCTACTCTAGATCATATTATAAAATTGCCTCTGAATTTGATTAGCATTAGTTTTAGTAATATATTTAA
>CAMQGK010000197.1:0-69326 GCA_947000775.1 Pterois miles | reverse complement strand
GGGAACTGACAAAATGCTTATAATGTATTATGGCAGTGCCAAACACACCTAAAATATGTGCTGGTGCACCTGAATTAAAACAGTTAGTCTGGAGCTCTGATAGCCCAAATCCCTCGTACCAGCATTCTGAATACTGTTGTGGATCTCTAATACAGGGTTAAAATGTCTGATTCATCTTAGCCACACTGGAAGATGCGTCTCCATCTCAACTGCTGGCTGAGTGATGTTTTAGGCTGGTTTGTGGTGCCGCCCGGCGATAGCCCCCCAGCTCCTGGAGCTGCTCGTCAGCGCTGATCCGATCAGGCGCCTACAACATTCACACATGAAAATCATGTTTGGTGGTGGGCTCTGAAGTAAGGAGCAAGGTAACATTTCACTTTGAGAAAAAAGTCAGCTGTTTTTTGGCTTAGTCATCCTTTGTAAATGAATATTACAAAGTCTGTCTCCCTTTTCTTTTTACCTGAGACCAGCTCATTGTATTGAAAGGTCTTCTGAGGTTGCAATAGGCTTTGCTTTGTTCAGTCTAGTAGACCTTTCTCGCACCACGTTTCTTCAAGGTCAGTGGGCTAAACCAATGCAAAAGTGCCTTACACTTGCATTCTTTCTAACAGCCAGCAGGGGGCGACTGGTTGGTGACTGGTTGAAAAAGTCTGATCGTATAGAAGTCTATGAGAAAATGACTCCTCACATTATTACCACAGTAAACACTGGAAACCTGAGTTTATGGTCTCAGTCACTAGTTTCAAGACTTCAATACGGCATGATGTTGACTTAGTATATTATGGTCCCTTTTAGAGTAAAATAGACAATACAGCAGAGTATCTTGTGGGGCGTGGCTACCTTGTGATTGACAGGTCGGTACCATGGTGCTGTCCAGTTTGGGTGTTTACTGTGTCTTTGTTTTACAGTTTTAACCTTCTTGTTTTCACTTCTGAGTCCCTTTAAAGGTTCCCGTCACTTACTTTGAAAACATCGCAACAGATGAGGAATGACTGATTCATGACGTTGAAATGAGTTATCTCATACAATACCTCCTCATTTCACGACAGACACCTAAATATGGTGACAGCTGGCTGGAGAGAGATCACCAGGAGATCGCCTTAAGGTTTCCTGAGGCTGTTGGCTGTACTGTAGATCAAGGAGGATAAATAACGCTCCAGTTAGTCTAAATTTTGCAAGGAAAAGGCGTGGCCTGTGACGAGTGGAGAGACAGGCAGGCTTGGACTCAATAGCAGCACTCAGAGAACAGGAGTTTTAAAAACTTTAAAACGTGTCGGTACACAGTTAGGCAAAAACGAGCAAACAAATCCAAAACGGCAGGCAAAAAGGCAGAGTCAAAAACAGGCAGAGCATCATGGCACAGTGGGTCAAAACACAAGGAATAATGCTGGAACGCTGCTCACGAGGGAACAAGACGAACTGGCTCAGAAGGAAGGGGAGACAAATGAAATACTGGAGAAGGGAGTGATTAACGAGAGACAGGTGGGCACCATCGGGGCGGGAAGATGATCGGACGCAGGTGAGTGGAGACAGGAAGTAGGTCAGAGGTGTCAGTCATTCATGCAGGTGGGAAATATGAGGGCAGGAAGTGTTGTGCTCTAAAACAAGAGAAAAATGTTCGGATATCAAAATAAAACAGGAAGTGAACACATAGAAAATGGAAAGACAAGAAAAACCATGACCTAAGCCCTGACAGTCATTACATGTCATATCCAAAGGGGTCCGTTGAACTCTCACCTCAAGATATGTGAATGAAAATGGGTTCTGTGGGTACCCACAAGTCTCCCCTTTACAGATGTACCCACTATATTATAAATGTATGCAGTTCAGATAAAAAAACATACAGCCATTGAAGTATAAATGTGTTATTTCATCCCTTTATAAAAATGATGTGTTTGAATATTTCTGCACACTGGGGTCCTCAAACAGTCTTGGAATTACATAAATACATAAAGGTATAACAGGAAAGCTGAGACTTGTGTGCATCCAATGAACCCAGTTGTATTGATGTGTGATGGTTTAGGGTTACTCCATAGTGTGTGGTCAGCTGTGGACCTCCGGTATGTCTGTGGTGGACACAGTCCCGCTGCAGACTGTAGAGGGTTATGGGCCCAGATTCTTGGCTGCTGCCTGGTACATTGGGCCATGTTGACCAGTTTGGGCTACGTATGTTAAATTGGCAGCATGAGTTTGGTTTTGAAGTGACACACAAACATTTCATCTACATGTTCATGTAGATTAATATTTATATCTCTTTATTGTATTATATTTGAATATATCACCAATTTATGGGTATGGAAGCATTGAAGGATATAATCTATGAGGGACTCTTCACATTCAGCATTTGCATTATTGGGACACATAGTTGGGTGGGTTGTGAGATTGTGTGTTTCTGCCTCCACAGCTGTTTAGGTGCACAAGGGAAACTTTGGCAGAAGTGTGCTTCCGAAAATCAGAGCACACTCTGCCTCCCATCACACCTTATTCTCTCTGACAAAAGGCGCTAATGGTTCAGTATTTTAATGTCTGATAAAATCCTGCTTGCCATCTGCTGCAGCTGCAGATGCTCCTCTCTTACTGAGCCGAACACACCGGTGAGTGTTTTAATTTCACGTCGCCGTTGGGAGACTCCGGAACAAATTATCCCAAATTATGCCTCTCAGGAGCCAGCTCTGTTCCCTCTGGGGAGTATAGCACCCGGATTAACCTCTGTATAGCGTCAGCCTGGAAAATGTGGGTGTGTGTAACACATGTGGACAGGAAAAGCTAATTATTGATTGCATCTGTTTATTCTCAGCCCTAATCCAGCTCAGACACACTGAGTCTGCTGTGACCATCCTGTAGGGAAAATATATGGTAACATATATTACAACAGTACATGACAACAGTATTAACTTTAATGTACACCATGATGTAATGTGCTCAGCATACATAAAATATTATAAGAAATGCTTTGTATGGCAGTTATTTCACAACTCACCACAGGAGTGTTTAACTGAATTAAAATGTTATCAGTACATTCATTGCATCTTAATAAAAGCCATTTTCAACTAAACGTATCTGTACTCAAGATAATGCCACACTAATTAAGCCAAATGCTGTACAGCAGTGCGACCAAGGAGGTCCCACTTGTTAGAGAAGTGAATGTGATGTTTTTCTACAGGACTGAAACTGAGTGCATACTTTAACAAGTAGGAACTTGCTTGCGCAGAATAATTCATCTGTTTACACACATTGTGAAAGATTAAAACGAAAATGAACCGAACCATGTATGTGACATATGTGCCCTAAAACATACCTGGTGCTATTCCATAGTTTCCTTAATGTCAACAAGTCCCATGAGATGGACAAAATCAACAATAGTCTCTATATCTATATATCTACAGTACTTTCTGACTTCCAGGATGGTGTATGCAGGATTTTATCAAAATATTCTACGTTTTAACAGTTTTTGTACAACAATGAACTTCTATGGCACAGAGGAAGAAGATATATTGCAATACATGCACAATACTTCTTAGATACTTCCTCTACCTAGATTCACCACTTAAAGGGACTCTGTAAGAATCAGAAATTGGTTGTAACAGCAACACTTGTGGTCACAATGTCAATGACAGTCAGCATTTTGTTGCTCACGCTCGTCATGTGCTATCTGAATATGAGCAAACACACTGAAAGTGATTGACATCATGTGGATAGATGATGTAAGTACAACACTGTTATTACAGTTTGACATTTTCTGTAATGTGAGTTGTAAAGTATAATATTATTAGCAGCTTGCTAGCTTGCAGAACATAGGCTATTGATGTATAACTAATACAGTCTTGATAACATGAGTGATGTTAGAAACTTGTTAGCTTCATCAATCGCTGTTTGTGTAGCTTTCACTGAGACACTCGGAAACGTCAGCGCAAATAGTTTAGCTGGATGACAATGCAAACGGTTGGTACAACTAGATGGAATATAATGCTTAAGATGTGTTGGGGAATACTGAACTACATGTAATTAAACTAGTATTATTTAATCATAAAACCATTGTTTCTGAATGGAAAGTGTTTGACGGGGGGACACTGTATAGCAAACTAAAGCTGACATTTTTCTGTTTATGTATAACCACATGCACATTGCCAAATATATCTGAATAACATGATAAACTAAATTTCTCCCTGGAGTAGCTTTGCTATAATTGAACTTCTCCCAGTCAGTAGTAGGCCTAGTGTTAATTGGGAGCTTCTAAAGCTATGATTTACCTGAATAGTAAATAGGAATTTCTGAGAAAGGAAATTGTCATTGTGTACACTTCCATTCTTTCCTTTCAGGAATCAAGTTCTGAAGACTTTGTAGCTGCAGTACAAGAGCAGCAGTGATAGTGATGTTAGAGGGGGGAGGGGGTAGAGGACAGGGTAGAGGACGGGGTAGAGGACGGGGTAGAGGACGGGGTAGAGGACAGGGTAGAAGACGGGTAGAGGACGGGTAGAGGACAGGGTAGAGGAAGGGGTAGAGGACGGGGTAGAGGATGGATAGAGGACGAAGTAGAGGACGGGGTAGAAGACGGGTAGAGGACGGGTAGAGGACAGGGTAGAAGACGGGTAGAGGACGGGTAGAGGACAGGGTAGAGGAAGGGGTAGAGGACGGGGTAGAGGATGGGTAGAGGACGAGGTAGAGGACGGGGTAGAGGACAGGGTAGAGGAAGGGGTAGAGGACGGGGTAGAGGATGGGTAGAGGACGGGGTAGAGGACGGGGTAGAGGACAGGGTAGAGGACGGGGTAGAGGACAGGGTAGAGGACGGGTAGAGGTCGGGTAGAGGACAGGGTAGAGGAAGGGGTAGAGGACGGGGTAGAGGATGGGTAGAGGACGGGGTAGAGGATGGGGTAGAGGACAGGGTAGAGGACGGGTAGAGGACAGGGTAGAGGACGGGGTAGAGGACAGGGTAGAGGACGGGTAGAGGTCGGGTAGAGGACAGGGTAGAGGAAGGGGTAGAGGACGGGGTAGAGGATGGGTAGAGGACGGGGTAGAGGATGGGGTAGAGGACAGGGTAGAGGACGGGGTAGAGGACAGGGTAGAGGACGGGTAGAGGACAGGGTAGAGGACGGGTAGAGGACAGGGTAGAGGAAGGGGTAGAGGACGGGGTAGAGGACAGGGTAGCAGACGGGGTAGAGGATGGGTAGAGGACAGGGTAGAGGAAGGGGTAGAAGACAGTGTAGAGGAAGGGGTAGCAGACGGGCAGAGGACGGGTAGAGGACAGGGTAGAGGAAGGGGTAGAAGACGGTGTAGAGGACAGGTTAGCAGCAGGGATTAGCATTGATTGACCACTTGATGTAGTGTGCTGAAAGAGAGTGAGGCCAAGCAGCAGCTGACTTTCCTCTATATGACATTCTATAACCATCAGATCAGTTTTTCCTCAAAGACATCTATTTTTACTAATAGTGTTGTTCCTATGAATGTCATTCATCCCCCTCCCCCCTCCTCCTGGTCTCTGGAGACTTTAATCATGTCTCTCTGTCCTCCACTCTACCAACTTTCACCCAGTATGTGTCATGCTGCACACGGGACAATAAAATCCTGGACTTACTGTATGCTAACTGCAAGGAGGCATACACATCATCCCCCTCCCCCCTGGGAAGATCAGACCACAACCTGGTTCATCTCCAGCCTGTGTACAGACCCCTGGTACACAGAGAACCAGCCGTCTCCCGCACAGTGAGGACATGGTCCAAGGAAGCTGAGGAAGCTCTGCAGGACTGTTTCAACACAACAGTGTGGGAGGAACTCTGGGACTCTCATGGGGAGGATATAGACGGACTGACGGGCTGCATCACGGACTACATAAACTTCTGCGTGGAAAACACCTTACCAACCAGGACGGTAAGGTGTTTTTCCAATAACAAACCGTGGATTAATCCTGATATAAAGGCCCTCCTTAAGGAGAAGAAGAGGGCCTTTAGATCAGGAAATAAGGAGGAGCTGAAGGCTGTTCAGAGGGAGCTAAGGAGGAAAATCAGGGAGGGGAAGAACAGCTACAGGAAGAAGATGGAGGAACAGCTGCAGCAGAACAACATCAGTGGAGTCTGGAAAGGCCTAAAAACCATCTCAGGCCACAAGAAACCAGACTCCAAGGCTGTGGGAGACCTAAAGTGGGTGAATGATTTGAATCACTACTTTAACAGGTTCAATGAGTCACCTACACCTACCCCTCCCCCAGCCCAGTCCACCCTGCTGCAGTTCCCTCCATCTCCCACTTCAAGACAGTGCCCCCCTCCTCCTCCTCCTTCACCACCTTCAGCACAACAATAGCCCCCCCACTGACATCGACACCTACAGCTCTACCTATGGCTCCAGCAGACCCGTCACACAGACAACCCCCCTCTGCTCCACTACACAACTCTACTCCCCCACCCCCTCCTCTGCCTCTGACACACAGCCCCCCTGCTCCAGTTTGTCCTTCACAACACTTCAGGTGAAGAACCAGTTCATGAAGATGAACGTGAGGAAGGCTACGGGTCCAGATGGCATCAGCTCCAGGCTCCTGAAGTCCTGCGCAGATCAGCTGTGTGGGACTTTTGGACGTCTATTCAACCTGAGCCTGAAGCTGAGGAAGGTACCACAACTGTGGAAGACATCCTGCGTGGTACCTGTGCCCAAGACCCCACACCCCAAGGACCCCAGCAGCTTCAGGCCGGTGGCATTGACATCCCACCTGATGAAGGCCCTGGAGCGCCTGGTCCTCCAACATCTCCGCCCTGTGGTGAGTCCATCCATGGACCCACTACAGTTTGCCTATCAACCTGGCATTGGGGTGGATGATGCCGTCATCTTCCTTGTGGACCGAGCTCTGTCTCACCTGGAGAAACCTGGCAGCACTGTGAGGATCATGTTCTTTGATTTCTCCAGTGCTTTCAACACCATCCAGCCGACACTTCTGGGGGACAAACTGGAGACTGCAGGGGTAGATCAACATCTTACATCCTGGATACTGGACTACCTCACAAACCGCCCACAGTTTGTGAGGACACAGGACTTCATTTCAGACACGGTGGTCTGCAGTGTGGGGGCCCCGCAGGGAACGGTTCTGGCTCCGTTCCTCTTCACGCTCTACACTGCAGACTTCACTTACAACTCACCAACCTGTCACCTGCAGAAGTTCTCTGATGACTCTGCTATCGTCGGCCTCATCACTGATGGGGACGACGCGGAGTACAGAGAACTTTCCCAGGACTTCGTGGACTGGTGCCTGCGGAACCACCTCCAGATCAACGCGGGGAAAACTAAAGAGCTGGTGGTGGATTTCCGCAGGCAAACTCATCCCCCTCCAACACCGGTGAACATCCAGGGATCAGACATTGAGATGGTGACATCTTATAAATACCTGGGTGTTCACCTGAACAATAAACTGGACTGGACAACAAACTCCTCTGCACTCCATAAGAAAGGCCAGAGCAGACTGTATCTGCTCAGGAGACTGAGGTCTTTTGGAGTGCAGGGGACACTATTGAAAACTTTCTATGACACCGTGGTGGCATCAGCCATATTTTATGGAGTGGTTTGCTGGGGCAGCAGCATCACAGCTGCAGACAGGAAGAGGCTGGATAAGATTATCAAAAGGGCCAGCTCTGTCCTGGGATGCTCTCTGGACTCAGTGCAGGTGGTGGGAGAGAGGAGGATGACGGCTAAGCTGTCATCCATGATGGAGAAGGACTCCCACCCCATGAGAGACACCATCAGAGCTCTGGAGAGCTCCTTCAGTGACAGGCTGCTACACCCTAAGTGTACGAAGGAGCGTTACAGAAGGTCCTTCCTGCCTGCAGCTGTTAGACTCCACAACCAGCACTGCTCCCAGTAGACCACAATCACAGTCAAATTCACAACAAACTCACCGGACATAAGTGCAATAAGGACTTTATACAATTATATCATTGATATGATGGACACATTTTTTCTGTCTTACTTTTTTTCTATTTTCTATTATGTATATACTAATTTATTTTTATTTGTATTGCTGCTGTAACGTGTAAATTTCCCCACTGTGGGACTAATAAAGGAATATCTTATCTTATCTTATCTTATCTTATCTTATTGTGAAGCAGTGGACTTGCAGTTTTTAGGATAATGTGTGTGTTTGCGGCAGGCACATCTTTTTATGAACCCAGTAATGACATTGGTAGGTCCTCAACTCATGTTTCCACTCGCCTTTGATTTACCACCAAAATAAATCTATGCCCCTATATACTCAGGTTTTTGGCAAATTATGTTTTATTTCTTGGTGTAATTGAAATTGCCTTCATGGTCTCATTCGGTGTATCAAAGCTGTGTTTAAAGCCTTTTTAATTGTTTTCCCTCCTCAAAGGCTTGCAGATGTAGGATTGATATCTTTATTTGCTGTAAAACAGTTTTAAATTGTAAGTTAAAATTGCTGAACATCTAGTGTCTGCTGAGGCTTTATTTTATTCTGAAAGGCAAGTGGGTGAATAAGTTTCCTCTCTTTCTCCTGCACTATCACTTCTCTTGACAGCACTATCCAGCCACAACCATCATCACCATCGTCATCATCATTTCCTCTTCATTCCTGACTAAATTATGCCAGTGACACTTTTATGAATCTGTCAGCTGAAATATGCCACATTTTGGCATGATTGTGTTTTATTGTGCTGCTTGAATTGAATTTGCTGTTCGAGGACGGGGTAGAGGACGGGGTAGAGGACGGGGTAGAGGACAGGGTAGAAGACGGGTAGAGGACGGGTAGAGGACAGGGTAGAGGAAGGGGTAGAGGACGGGGTAGAGGATGGATAGAGGACGAAGTAGAGGACGGGGTAGAAGACGGGTAGAGGACGGGTAGAGGACAGGGTAGAAGACGGGTAGAGGACGGGTAGAGGACAGGGTAGAGGAAGGGGTAGAGGACGGGGTAGAGGATGGGTAGAGGACGAGGTAGAGGACGGGGTAGAGGACAGGGTAGAGGAAGGGGTAGAGGACGGGGTAGAGGATGGGTAGAGGACGGGGTAGAGGACGGGGTAGAGGACAGGGTAGAGGACGGGGTAGAGGACAGGGTAGAGGACGGGTAGAGGTCGGGTAGAGGACAGGGTAGAGGAAGGGGTAGAGGACGGGGTAGAGGATGGGTAGAGGACGGGGTAGAGGATGGGGTAGAGGACAGGGTAGAGGACGGGTAGAGGACAGGGTAGAGGACGGGGTAGAGGACAGGGTAGAGGACGGGTAGAGGTCGGGTAGAGGACAGGGTAGAGGAAGGGGTAGAGGACGGGGTAGAGGATGGGTAGAGGACGGGGTAGAGGATGGGGTAGAGGACAGGGTAGAGGACGGGGTAGAGGACAGGGTAGAGGACGGGTAGAGGACAGGGTAGAGGACGGGTAGAGGACAGGGTAGAGGAAGGGGTAGAGGACGGGGTAGAGGACAGGGTAGCAGACGGGGTAGAGGATGGGTAGAGGACAGGGTAGAGGAAGGGGTAGAAGACAGTGTAGAGGAAGGGGTAGCAGACGGGCAGAGGACGGGTAGAGGACAGGGTAGAGGAAGGGGTAGAAGACGGTGTAGAGGACAGGTTAGCAGCAGGGATTAGCATTGATTGACCACTTGATGTAGTGTGCTGAAAGAGAGTGAGGCCAAGCAGCAGCTGACTTTCCTCTATATGACATTCTATAACCATCAGATCAGTTTTTCCTCAAAGACATCTATTTTTACTAATAGTGTTGTTCCTATGAATGTCATTCATCCCCCCTCCCCCTCCTCCTGGTCTCTGGAGACTTTAATCATGTCTCTCTGTCCTCCACTCTACCAACTTTCACCCAGTATGTGTCATGCTGCACACGGGACAATAAAATCCTGGACTTACTGTATGCTAACTGCAAGGAGGCATACACATCATCCCCCCTCCCCCCCTGGGAAGATCAGACCACAACCTGGTTCATCTCCAGCCTGTGTACAGACCCCTGGTACACAGAGAACCAGCCGTCTCCCCGCACAGTGAGGACATGGTCCAAGGAAGCTGAGGAAGCTCTGCAGGACTGTTTCAACACAACAGTGTGGGAGGAACTCTGGGACTCTCATGGGGAGGATATAGACGGACTGACGGGCTGCATCACGGACTACATAAACTTCTGCGTGGAAAACACCTTACCAACCAGGACGGTAAGGTGTTTTTCCAATAACAAACCGTGGATTAATCCTGATATAAAGGCCCTCCTTAAGGAGAAGAAGAGGGCCTTTAGATCAGGAAATAAGGAGGAGCTGAAGGCTGTTCAGAGGGAGCTAAGGAGGAAAATCAGGGAGGGGAAGAACAGCTACAGGAAGAAGATGGAGGAACAGCTGCAGCAGAACAACATCAGTGGAGTCTGGAAAGGCCTAAAAACCATCTCAGGCCACAAGAAACCAGACTCCAAGGCTGTGGGAGACCTAAAGTGGGTGAATGATTTGAACCACTACTTTAACAGGTTCAATGAGTCACCTACACCTACCCCTCCCCCAGCCCAGTCCACCCTGCTGCAGTTCCCTCCATCTCCCACTTCAAGACAGTGCCCCCCCTCCTCCTCCTCCTTCACCACCTTCAGCACAACAATAGCCCCCCCACTGACATCGACACCTACAGCTCTACCTATGGCTCCAGCAGACCCGTCACACAGACAACCCCCCTCTGCTCCACTACACAACTCTACTCCCCCACCCCCTCCTCTGCCTCTGACACACAGCCCCCCTGCTCCAGTTTGTCCTTCACAACACTTCAGGTGAAGAACCAGTTCATGAAGATGAACGTGAGGAAGGCTACGGGTCCAGATGGCATCAGCTCCAGGCTCCTGAAGTCCTGCGCAGATCAGCTGTGTGGGACTTTTGGACGTCTATTCAACCTGAGCCTGAAGCTGAGGAAGGTACCACAACTGTGGAAGACATCCTGCGTGGTACCTGTGCCCAAGACCCCACACCCCAAGGACCCCAGCAGCTTCAGGGCCGGTGGCATTGACATCCCACCTGATGAAGGCCCTGGAGCGCCTGGTCCTCCAACATCTCCGCCCTGTGGTGAGTCCATCCATGGACCCACTACAGTTTGCCTATCAACCTGGCATTGGGGTGGATGATGCCGTCATCTTCCTTGTGGACCGAGCTCTGTCTCACCTGGAGAAACCTGGCAGCACTGTGAGGATCATGTTCTTTGATTTCTCCAGTGCTTTCAACACCATCCAGCCGACACTTCTGGGGGACAAACTGGAGACTGCAGGGGTAGATCAACATCTTACATCCTGGATACTGGACTACCTCACAAACCGCCCACAGTTTGTGAGGACACAGGACTTCATTTCAGACACGGTGGTCTGCAGTGTGGGGGCCCCGCAGGGAACGGTTCTGGCTCCGTTCCTCTTCACGCTCTACACTGCAGACTTCACTTACAACTCACCAACCTGTCACCTGCAGAAGTTCTCTGATGACTCTGCTATCGTCGGCCTCATCACTGATGGGGACGACGCGGAGTACAGAGAACTTTCCCAGGACTTCGTGGACTGGTGCCTGCGGAACCACCTCCAGATCAACGCGGGGAAAACTAAAGAGCTGGTGGTGGATTTCCGCAGGCAAACTCATCCCCTCCAACACCGGTGAACATCCAGGGATCAGACATTGAGATGGTGACATCTTATAAATACCTGGGTGTTCACCTGAACAATAAACTGGACTGGACAACAAACTCCTCTGCACTCCATAAGAAAGGCCAGAGCAGACTGTATCTGCTCAGGAGACTGAGGTCTTTTGGAGTGCAGGGGACACTATTGAAAACTTTCTATGACACCGTGGTGGCATCAGCCATATTTTATGGAGTGGTTTGCTGGGGCAGCAGCATCACAGCTGCAGACAGGAAGAGGCTGGATAAGATTATCAAAAGGGCCAGCTCTGTCCTGGGATGCTCTCTGGACTCAGTGCAGGTGGTGGGAGAGAGGAGGATGACGGCTAAGCTGTCATCCATGATGGAGAAGGACTCCCACCCCATGAGAGACACCATCAGAGCTCTGGAGAGCTCCTTCAGTGACAGGCTGCTACACCCTAAGTGTACGAAGGAGCGTTACAGAAGGTCCTTCCTGCCTGCAGCTGTTAGACTCCACAACCAGCACTGCTCCCAGTAGACCACAATCACAGTCAAATTCACAACAAACTCACCGGACATAAGTGCAATAAGGACTTTATACAATTATATCATTGATATGATGGACACATTTTTTCTGTCTTACTTTTTTTCTATTTTCTATTATGTATATACTAATTTATTTTTATTTGTATTGCTGCTGTAACGTGTAAATTTCCCCACTGTGGGACTAATAAAGGAATATCTTATCTTATCTTATCTTATCTTATCTTATTGTGAAGCAGTGGACTTGCAGTTTTTAGGATAATGTGTGTGTTTGCGGCAGGCACATCTTTTTATGAACCCAGTAATGACATTGGTAGGTCCTCAACTCATGTTTCCACTCGCCTTTGATTTACCACCAAAATAAATCTATGCCCCTATATACTCAGGTTTTTGGCAAATTATGTTTTATTTCTTGGTGTAATTGAAATTGCCTTCATGGTCTCATTCGGTGTATCAAAGCTGTGTTTAAAGCCTTTTTAATTGTTTTCCCTCCTCAAAGGCTTGCAGATGTAGGATTGATATCTTTATTTGCTGTAAAACAGTTTTAAATTGTAAGTTAAAATTGCTGAACATCTAGTGTCTGCTGAGGCTTTATTTTATTCTGAAAGGCAAGTGGGTGAATAAGTTTCCTCTCTTTCTCCTGCACTATCACTTCTCTTGACAGCACTATCCAGCCACAACCATCATCACCATCGTCATCATCATTTCCTCTTCATTCCTGACTAAATTATGCCAGTGACACTTTTATGAATCTGTCAGCTGAAATATGCCACATTTTGGCATGATTGTGTTTTATTGTGCTGCTTGAATTGAATTTGCTGTTCCCAGGCTTTTATGTGCATTGTAAATAAAAAAGAGGCAGTAGAAAGGGAGAAATGAAGTGGAAGTGGCATCGCATTTAACAGGCCAACCTGCTATTTTTCAGCATTGTTCCCAGCAGAATAAGGCAGCCAGGGTAATTTGCATATATAAAGGCCTTCCTTGCACACCCAGGTTTGGTTAAACCATTCTTTCTCCCCCTCCAAATAATGGAAGCACAAATTGAGGGCTTTGGGCATGGAGAGATGATGGGAAATATATTAATTTGTCTCTTGTCATTTGCTAGGGATAAACTGAGTGTTGTCATGGTAATTTGGTACTCGGGGGCTGTGGGTCACTTTCAGACAGAGACCCAGTAATCCTTGTGAAGCACTGATAAGAGCTGCCTGGTGTGTGTGGCTGCGACGACATGTGTGTACCCTTCACTGGAATGATGAATTACCTGCTTATCTGGCTCAGTCCAGAGAGGCCAGCGCATGACGACATCCGACTGTCGGAGAGAGAAGGACGGGTTGAGATAGGCTGCTGGAGAAAGAGATGAAATGATGTCAGGGGTCGGGTGGAAGAAAGGGGGCATCATACAGGTAAAATGGCTAGATGGGGCAGTGGAGGAGGAGAGACATGAAAGTGATAATGCTGCTGGATGGAAAGGGATGGTGATGCTGAGCTGTAATGATGCATTGTTGTCATTCTGCTACAAATGGGCGGTGAAAGCTAGAGCCAGTACACTGAAAGCACATGATGCAAGATGATGGTTTGGAAGATATACGTTCAGCTAACATAGAGCCTGAAGTGAGTTGAAGGGATACCCAACCTTTTCAGAGGTCCCATTTGATGGACAACTTTCCTAACAGCATGCACTGTTCTGAATATGAAAACGTGAGTGTGAAAAACATGCAAATCAGTGAATCTATCGTGGCATGTAAAGCCTAACTCTAATTCGCTGTGCTTTTATTCTCAAATGAGACTTTTATCCAGTTTTCAACCTGAGCAAGAAATATGAGCATATTCCTGGAAAATCATCCTGGCAGCTCTGACACACAGTGTCTTTTACAGTTTACTCTCAGTAGATCTGTGCTTGCCAGCTTCCCTCCCCTCGCCCATATCCAGCAAGAAGCTTGTTCTGGCTCTTCCCTCATCCTACAAGCTGCTTGTTTCTTGCTCTTTTTGTTCTAGCCCAGATCTGACAACAATCAGCATGGCCTGCAGCTGATCTTCACAGGGAACAATTATGCTTGCCATCCCTTGTCCTTACACTCTTGAACTTAAGGCTGGTAGTTCAAGGCCTTGCTCTTGTGAGTCTCTTTGCAACCCTCCTTCCACGACATTGTCAGCTCAACCACAATGTTTTTCGGGTCTTTAGTTGACCACAGTACATATGGACAGAGGGTTGTGTGGAGCACCTCGGGGAACGGCACACTCAACACCCTTTTCCCAGGACCAGGCAGTTTGCAGCAGGTTGGGCTTTTGTGTTTTGGTCGAGAAAGGCCGGACACCTTCCTGGATGAAGGTAATGGCCTGCAGCAAGTCTTTGCCAGCTGGTCTCTTACTATATCTCTCCTGCTCTTGTGTATCAGCAAGAGCCAGAAATAACTTATCATGGTGCTACCTTGAATATATGATGTTTTGCACCTGGACAGCATGTGTGCCAGTTTCCATTTTTGACCACAAAACTTGCAGTGAGGGTCCTCTCTCGGGCCCCATGTGTGCAGATGTGATGGTGACGGAAGGGTGCTGTACATGGATCGCAAGAGGAAGGACATATGGAAACGACTCCTGTCTCCACAACTCGGCCCATGTGGTCTTGCACTTTGGCGGATCTGATTTTGTCCAGGCTCCCTGGGACCTCTGTTCTACTGCCTTGACATTCACTTCTCTTCCTAGTAGTTTCATACTTCTGCCTAAAACATTTCATCCCACTGAAGAAAAGCTTGGGAGAATTTCCAAAGATCTCCAACAGTACTCGTTGGTTTTCCTCTCGATGCCCTCTACAACATTCATGGGGAACTCGTAAACTTTGAAGAACCATAGAAGCAAAGACTAATATTAGCCAGGGAGTCTGGATTTGCTAATGGTCCCATCACCTATGGAGCTGATGCAGATTGATTATTTATTCCTTGGCAAATTACGTGACAACAACTGGGTTAAAATAAGTCTAGATAGGCTGTAACTTTAAGCTGGTGGCTGAAATTGGAGCAAATATGATTTAAAAAGTTATTTTTATAAAACTGTCACTATATCCTGCGCATGCAACAGGGAGGACACCAAGGACTCCAATGGCATCTACAAGATTTCACAGACCAGAGGACCAATCAACAACCAATCAGAACCAACCTGGAGCCTGCCGTCCAGCTTCAGTCTATGAGAGCCAGCTGTCAATTACTCACACTCTCCGACCAAACGGTCTAACTAGGCAGCACTGATCAAATATGAACCAGTGTTACATTAATGCCTATTTCTCTCCTAAAATGTTTTCAGGATCATCTTCTGGTACAGGATTCAACTGTAAAATGGCAGCCATGTTGAGATTTCTTGAGGGAATACCAAGCACCGCTCATATGGCTGGGGCACAGCCAATAGGAACACGCTCTCTCTGAAATGACCTGTGATTGGTCAAAGTCTCTCATCACAGGCTAGAATGTCTAAATCCTGAAAACAGCCATGAGGAGGAGTAGAAGTCTAATTTACTCTCAGAACACTTGAACTACAATATGCTGAGAGGTTAATACATATTTTTGCCTAATGATGGCAAAAAAAAAAAATTTTGCCTACTGAAGTTTTAAGTATGTAAGTTATGTGACAATTAAATTAAGGTTGACTCGTGGTTTCACACGGGACATGAGCACCGGCCTCCTGGGAGAAAGTCCTGTTTTTTGACCCCTGCATCCACCCTGACCTCCTCCCTATAGCATTTGCTGCTATTTATACTTCCTGGCTCACAGTTACGTGAATCAATACATACAATTTCATACAATTTCACGACTATTTCATGAACTGCTGTGCGACTGCACTAACCATAGAGGTGGCAGATCGCACAATGCTGAGAGGAATTGGACTTGATTTTTCCAACAGTCGTATCGGTCATTTTGGAGACATTATTGTGTTGATCTGGTATAAGAACATGACCAAAATATACTATAAGTTCTAATTATTGTTTATTAAGATTCATTTGTTGGTTCTGCCTTTTGACTCACTGATTTGTGTCACAAGAACAGGCTGTCCCACCTTCATCACATCCCCTACCAAGAACATAATCCTTCCTGACTGTAATACGTGCTGCACAAAACACAATCAACCACAGACGCACAAACCATTCCTGCACATGTTGGGTTTTCTATATTCATATTACATTATGTACTGTTTTTGATGTGTGTTAGCAATGATGTGGAGCTGAGAGAGCTCCTCCTCTGCACCGGCTGTTGTGCTCTTCATCACCGCCATAATGGTAACTGACAGCTGCTGACAGCTGGCAGCTGCACAGGGAGACAGTCAGGTGTAATCGGTCCTCCATGAAGACTGAAGAACGATCACAGCTTGGTCCAGGCTTCTAAGGAACACATTAACTTTGCTAGACTTGAAATAACTAGTGCAGTGCCCATTCAAAAAAAGCTTGTTCAGAATGAATGGATGCTGGTCTGTGGTATTGCTATGAAATACGGTCTGTTTGATTCTGCTTCAGGGTAGCTATTCACTTGTGTTGAGAAGCTGCTCTGTGGCACAGAGCGCTGGTCACTTGTTTATTCAAAGTTTTTTCTTGATACTGAACATTTTGCATGTCCAAATTTCACCATATTCGAAAAAGCACTACCTTGGGTCCCCAACAATACACCCGCCAAGTGTAAAGTAGCTCAGATACCCCTCCCATTTAACCCCATATATTGTCCATATATTATGTTCATTATGTTCCTGGTTCCATGGTTTACATGAGGACTTTAATATTAAGCCCTTCCAGTTGGCATATCCTGTCATTATATAAACATATTTGTTTTCACAGGTATGTCCCTCTGACACAGTTAATCCCCCTGGTATAAATGTATGGCATGACATGAAACACAATCTGTATGTATAATATTTATAATTTTCCACAATAAACACTTGATAGTTCTGAGTATTTAACTCACTATATATGTTAATTACACTTGTTGACCCTGAGTGTCTTCTTAACCTAGAAAATATATTTTTATTGCATCTTTTGTAAATGTTGCTTGAAAGTTTGTGCAGGACATTTCTGAATTATATTTATATATTCTTAAATGTTGTTTATTTAACTTTGACAATTTTCGACAATGACTCAAATACAAGATCAAATAAGATCAAACTTTTAAAATGTATCCAGAGTGAAATTGCAGCAGTAGCAATACAAAATGGAAAGAGTGCAAATATAAAAGAGATAACAGCATGCTTTTATATTCAGAGCATTGTGGTCAGTTTACACCCACACTGTAGTTTAAAGTAGGCTACTGCTATAGCAGGCTGCTATGGGTTAATCTTCACTGCTGTGTCTGTGATGGCTTTTCACATTAGTTAGATCATCTCAGGGGAATAAGTGTAAGTGTGAGGAAGCTCGATGGCCCAAACCTCATCAAATAAATAGTAGTGTAATATCCATCCCATTAGTCTGTGACACTTTTTTCACGATGCAGTTGGTGTGATGAGCACCTTGTGTGTGAAATGCTACACAACATCTTTCAGATATCAGTAAACAAACAGGTAGACAGGGAGAAGCAGAGAAGCAAAGTCATAGCAATAATTCATCGCTCATCCTGCATCGCTCCACGTCTCTGTTTTAATTCACTCTCCTCTGTCTGAGAGCTGGAACAGCACATCGTCTGTGGCCTCACGTCTCTCTCATCACCGTTCTACCGTATGAATTCACGCTTCAGGTAATAAAGCTCTTTTGTGCTGCCCTTGTGCACACACAATGATTTGGCATCAGTCGCTGGGAATATGAGCTGTAGCTCAGCAAACATTTCCCAGGCCACGACCAACACACAACAGTGCTGTCATGCCTTCAAAAACCACAGTATGTGGCTGCATTGCTGCCCTCCACATTCTGTTACAAACAACTGTTTTTTGTTTGTTTGTTTTACATTATACTGTATATAGGTGGGTTCATTCTGTGCCACAGTCCCACTCCAATCTGTCATTTGTCTAAAGTGTCTAATCTGAGTCAGTCGAATGGACTGACATATTTCTCCAGGCTATACCACACATCTGAAATTCATACAGCTGTGGTTGTATATTAAATCTGCCAGGTTGACAGGCCAGACTATTTTCCAGGCTGTTTTCATTCCAGGTGTTTTCAGATATTCATCATATACTGCAAACAATCGCTGTGTTCTCCATAGACTATGTGGTGGTCTTCAGTTTGGTTTGACATTACATAAAAACAAAGGCTGGTAAAGGAGCTCTGAGGTGACTAGTCCCAGCAGTGTTCCCTTTAACAGGTGTTGTGGGGACCCCCAGTAGCGGAGATCATCCTCTACCAACGGGGGGGTGATAACCAAGCATTGCTTGTGATTCTTGGCTGTGTGAGTTAAAACAGTTGTATATCTTAAGGACACTTAAACCTGCAGTAGGCAGAATATTTTTGGCATCATTGGGCAAAAAATCCTTAATAACCTTTCAGCACATGTCAAGTGCTCTGAGGGATAACTGGACTTCTGCAGCTCCTCATGGCTCTGTTTTCAGGATTTAAAAAATCTAGCCCGTGGCAGGAGACCTTGGGCAATCATAGATCATTTCAGAAAAAGAGCGTTCCTATTGGCTGTGCTGGTGGGCGGGGCTTGGTATTTCCTCAGCTGACCTCAACATGGCTGCCGGATCACAAACTTTCTCATTTTGCAGTTAAACAGTAACTACAAGATGATTCTGATAACGTGAGGTGATAAATAGACTTTACAGTAACAGAATATTGATTCATATTTGATAAGTGCTGCCTAATTTGACCGTTTGATCAGAGTTTGATCAGAGTGATTGGCAGCTGCTCACATCCAGCTTGGCTCTGATAGCGCTGCTGTTTTTTTTGCCTGTGAAATCTTGCAGATGTCATTGCCAGAGGACACAAACGCATGTTTTGTTTTTTGTTTTGTTTTTTTCCCAGATAACTGACGCATGTATTGCTGTCAGGATATAGAGATTATTTAAAAAAAAACAAAAAAAAAAACAACATTTTAAAATCATATTTAATCCATCTGCAATCCAATCATCTGCTTTAAGAAGGAAAAAAACTCCTTGTTCACTTTTATAGAGGAGCAATAGGAAGCATCCTGACTGTAAACCTTACAAACTAGGATGGGATGTTCACCCCAGGACAGGAGGGCTCTGCAGCAGGTTATTAAAACTGCTCATAACATCATTAGTACCCATCTACCAAACATCAGTGAGACTGGGGAGGTGAGGTGCCTGCACAGAGCCCAACGGATATTAAAAGCCATTATAATACAGCTTTGTTCAATAGTCAATACTGATTGGTCAAGTATGGCATTCTGTGTTCTGTTATTTATTTAATACACCACTGCTGTGTATAACAGCCCGTTCTGATGTAAGACCCATTTTTGTGTCAAATTATTGATTTCTCAAGTAAGTAGTGTAATAATATTTAGCAACAATGACAGGCTTGCCGTACCCACCCGTGCAACAGCCTGTTCACCCTGCTGCCCTCTGGCAGGTAGTATCATCAGTAGCATCTGTATCTGCTGGGGTTTTCTCCGGGTGCTCCAGCTTTCTCCCACAGTCTACAGACATGCAGGTTAACGGATGACTGTAAACTGTCCGTAGATTTGAATGTGAGTGTGAATGGTTGTCTGTCTCTATGTACCCTGCGATGGACTGGCGACCTGTCCAGGTTGAACCCCGCCTTCACCCAGTGTTAGCTGGGATCGGCTCCAGCCCCCCCCGCGACCCCTAACGGGATGAGCGGTTGAAGATGGATAGATGGATATATGTGTGCGTGTTTATATGTATTCCTTAAAATAAAATAATTTAGTTTTCCTTTTTATTTCTTCCTTTGGTGCTACTCTTGTTTGTCCAGTTCCATTGCCTATTCCTAATTTTTCTTTGTGTGCAGCATACTGCAGTTCCATTTAAAAAATATTCACAGATGCAGTGTGCAATGTAGAATAATAGCATAAGTAGCAGTATAACAGGTAGAGCTGAGGTTTATGATGGAGTGCAGATGATGATATAATGAGCTGAGAGGTCTCAGTCTGAGGAAAGAAGCTGCTCTGTAGTCTGGTGGTATGACAGCGTCTATCATCCTGTATCCTTTGGTTTGTACTTTCATTTGTCTCATATCTCTATTTATTTCTTGAAGAATGTGAGAAACTGATGACTGCTGCACTAACACCACTATACCCCTTAATGCTAATGGATCCTAAAATACAGCACTCACTGTAGCATTGTATCAGCCGACCGTCAGTAGCACACAACAGGCGCGACAGACAGAAAGTGTTGACATGCACTGAACCTTGGACAGTGACATACCACGACATGTCAACATGCATCAGCCGCTGATGACGATGGTCTGCTGACATGTGTTTTGACACACTTCACAAGCTGCCTCTGTGTGCCATAAACGATGCAATGTTTCATGTATGATAGATGAAGTTGAACAGTTCTTCCTGTCTTCTTTCAGGTCGAGGACTCCATGCTAATGTTTGACAAAACCACCAACCGACATAGAGGTAAACTGACATCCCGCTGCTGCATCCATTTGTGTGTATGTATGTATATATGTATGTATTTGTGTGTGTGTGTGTGTGTGTCTGTGTCTGTGTGTGCGTGTCTGTTTAGAAATCCCTGAATTTTCCTCCGGGGATTAATAAAGGTTGATCTTATCTTATCTTATATCCCATACTGCAGTTTTAGATCAATAGTAACCGCCTGGGAGCTACTGCTTGGGTATTATATACATTATGTATGTATATTATGTAGAATATAAAAGCCTGCTTCTCTGGCATTCATTTCCAGTTCAACACACATGCGCACACGTGCACACGCATGTGCATATACATGCACACACACAGCCAGGCAAAGGCGGGGTTCAGCCTGGTCAGGTCGCCAGTCCATCGCAGAGCACATAGAGACAGACAACCATTCACACTCACATTCACGCTTACAGACAATTTAGAGGCATCAGTTAACCTGCATGTCTTTGGACTGTGGGAGGAAGCTGGAGAACCCACTAATGCAGACAGAACCTGCTAACAGGAGAACATGCAAACTCCACACAGAAGGGTCCCAAGCCGGATTCAAACCTGCAACCTGTGAGGCGACAGTGCTAACCGCTGCACAAAACATCAGATGTTGTCATGTCATATTACATGAATGTCAGTAGTAATATCCAACATATGAATTTGGGTACATTTTATTAACATAATAATAACAGATTATTGTGCAGTCTCCAGGGACCTCCATGCCGCCAACACCGCTGCCTTTGCCCGGAAAAGGTAGAGCAGAGCATGACTGTGAGGAAGAGGGTGGGCATACCGACAGTATGATAATAATGCACTGTGCATGCCAAGTCTGACAGTCTGTAGATATGTAGCCTATAGCTAAGATATATTTAAGTAAATTCAGTTGTACCAACTGGTCGGATGTCAGTTCCTCCACAATGCATCCTGAGTGCATTCACATCTGGATTTAGAACTGTCCACTTGTGGTCGGCTTACTCAGGACGCATGTTAATACCAGGTCTGGTCCACACTGCTGACTGATAAGTTTAATTAGCTTCATTTTCCCTTTGGTCGTTTTGCCCCCCCAATGAGTCGATATTCAAGGGACTGCATATGGAAGAGAGACAAGGGGGTGAGAGAGAATGAGAGAGTAAAATGAGGGAGAAAAGGCAAAAGAGAAAAGGTGCCCCACAGCTGAACAGACGGACAGAGATAGAAGATTGAGGGAGGCCTGTGTGGTCCGATAAGGGCTCAGATAGCTGATGCTGCAGAACAACGTAGGTGGAAGGATGGTTATCTCCACCGGCTCCTTATCTGAAGGCCTTATCTGTGGCTTCAGCCGTGCAGCCCTCTGCCCCCAAAAGAGGACTTTACAAAGACTCAGCAGCAGAGAGGAGGAGACAGACCAGGCTTCAGGATCTAGTGGGCCAACATAAGCTTAGGACCGGTTGGTGATTTTGGAGAGGAAATATAATATAACACTACACTACATTGTTTTTCATGAACTGGTCAATTTTGAGATTTTGGGCTATTTTTCTACTATCCAAAATCTGTCTTTATTTTACTATTTGCATCTGTACATTTCAATATATAAACACGACATGTCAGAAACTTTGTAAAGAAAAATATTTTTCAATGTAAGTAATCAGCTGGGGGTGTTTCATGGGAATATGTATTAGTTTACATTTTTTACCCTATTCACTTGTTCTGTCTTGTGAAATGAATGGGATTTTAAAGGTCCAGTCTGTTGGATCTGGTGGATCTGGAGGTATCTGGTGGTGAGGTGAGCAGAATGCAACCAACTGCAGCCTCCCCTGTGCACCAAGTGTTGGTGGCCGATGTGAAAATGTGAATGTTCCTCTCTGGAGCCATTTGGAGCAGAGTTTCCAGTGTGCAGAGTGAGTGGACATGGGAAGTGAGTGGACATGGGAAGTGAGTGGACATGGAAGTGAGTGGACATGGGAAGTGAGGTGGACATGGGAAGTGAGTGGACATGGGAAGTGAGTGGACATGGGAAGTGAGTGGACATGGGAAGTGAGTGGACATGGGAAGTGTGTGGTGAAGCAGCGGCGACGGCAGCCAGTAATGTTATTTGACTCTGGCCTAAGCAGGAAACGTTAACAGAGTTTGGTTTGTCCTTCTGGGCTACTGTAGAAACATGGCAATTCAACATGTCAGAGGGGACCCGCGAAATAAACAGCTCGTTCTAAGGTAACAAAAATATGATTTTTATCATCAGGTTATTATACACAGAGATTTAATAGGCAGAGGTTTGATAGGCAGAGCTTTAATAGGCAGAGCTTTAATAGGCAGAGGTTTGATAGGCAGAGCTTTAATAGGCAGAGCTTTAATAGGCAGAGCTTTAATAGGCAGAGGTTTGATAGGCAGAGCTTTAATAGGCAGAGCTTTAATAGGCAGAGACAGAGCTTTAATAGGCAGAGCTTTAATAGGCAGAGCTTTAATAGGCAGAGGTTTGATAGGCAGAGCTTTAATAGGCAGAGCTTTAATAGGCAGAGCTTTAAGAGGCAGAGGTTTAATAGGCAGAGCTTTAATAGACAGAGCTTTAAGAGGCAGAGGTTTAATAGGCAGAGCTTTAATAGGCAGAGACAGAGTTTTAACAGGCAGAGCTTTAATAGGCAGAGCTTTAATAGGCAGACACAGAGCTTTAATAGGCAGAGACAGAGCTTTAATAGGCAGAGGTTTGATAGGCAGAGCTTTAATAGGCAGAGCTTTAATAGGCAGAGGTTCAACAGGCAGAGCTTTAATAGGCAGAGACAGAGCTTTAATAGGCAGAGCTTTAATAGGCAGAGACAGAGCTTTAATAGGCAGAGATTTAATAGGCAGAGCTTTAATAGGCAGAGCTTTAATAGGCAGAGCTTTAAGAGGCAGAGGTTTGATAGGCAGAGCTTTAATAGGCAGAGGTTTGATAGGCAGAGCTTTAAGGCGGAGCTTTAATAGGCAGAGAAAGAGCTTTAATAGGCAGAGCTTTAATAGGCAGAGCTTTAATAGGCAGAGGTTTAATAGGCAGAGATTTAATAGGCAGAGCTTTAATAGGCAGAGGTTTAATAGGCAGAGCTTTAAGAGGCAGAGCTTTAATAGGCAGAGGTTTAATAGGCAGAGCTTTAAGAGGCAGAGCTTTAATAGGCAGAGGTTTAATAGGCAGAGCTTTAATAGGCAGAGGTTTAATAGGCAGAGCTTTAAGAGGCAGAGCTTTAATAGGCAGAGGTTTAATAGGCAGAGCTTTAAGAGGCAGAGCTTTAACAGGCAGAGCTTTAAGAGGCAGAGCTTTAATAGGCAGAGCTTTAATAGGCAGAGGTTTGATAGGCAGAGCTTTAATAGGCAGAGCTTTAATAGGCAGAGACAGAGCTTTAATAGGCAGAGCTTTAATAGGCAGAGGTTTGATGGGCAGAACTTTAATAGGCAGAGCTTTAATGGGCAGAGACAGAGGTTTAATAGGCAGAGCTTTAAGAGGCAGAGCTTTAAGAGGCAGAGGTTTAATAGGTAGAGCTTTAATAGGCAGAGCTTTAATAGGCAGAGACAGAGTTTTAACAGGCAGAGCTTTAATAGACAGAGCTTTAAGAGGCAGAGCTTTAATAGGCAGAGACAGAGCTTTAACAGGCAGAGCTTTAACAGGCAGAGCTTTAAGAGGCAGAGCTTTAATAGGCAGAGGTTTAATAGGCAGAGATTTAATAGGCAGAGCTTTAATAGGCAGAGGTTTAATAGGCAGAGCTTTAATAGGCAGAGGTTTAATAGGCAGAGCTTTAAGAGGCAGAGCTTTAATAGGCAGAGGTTTAATAGGCAGAGCTTTAAGAGGCAGAGCTTTAACAGGCAGAGCTTTAAGAGGCAGAGCTTTAATAGGCAGAGCTTTAATAGACAGAGCTTTAAGAGGCAGAGGTTTAATAGGTAGAGCTTTAATAGGCAGAGCTTTAATAGGCAGAGACAGAGTTTTAACAGGCAGAGCTTTAATAGACAGAGCTTTAAGAGGCAGAGCTTTAATAGGCAGAGACAGAGCTTTAACAGGCAGAGCTTTAACAGGCAGAGCTTTAAGAGGCAGAGCTTTAATAGGCAGAGCTTTAAGAGGCAGAGGTTTGATAGGCAGAGCTTTAATAGGCAGAGCTTTAATAGGCCGAGGTTTGATAGGCAGAGCTTTAATAGGCAGAGCTTTAATAGGCAGAGACAGAGCTTTAATAGGCAGAGCTTTAATAGGCAGAGGTTTGATAGGCAGAGCTTTAATAGGCAGAGCTTTAATAGGCAGAGGTTTGATAGGCAGAGCTTTAATAGGCAGAGCTTTAATAGGCAGAGCTTTAATAGGCAGAGGTTTGATAGGCAGAGCTTTAATAGGCAGAGCTTTAATAGGCAGAGACAGAGCTTTAATAGGCAGAGCTTTAATAGGCAGAGCTTTAATAGGCAGAGGTTTGATAGGCAGAGCTTTAATAGGCAGAGCTTTAATAGGCAGAGCTTTAAGAGGCAGAGGTTTAATAGGCAGAGCTTTAATAGACAGAGCTTTAAGAGGCAGAGGTTTAATAGGCAGAGCTTTAATAGGCAGAGACAGAGTTTTAACAGGCAGAGCTTTAATAGGCAGAGCTTTAATAGGCAGAGACAGAGCTTTAATAGGCAGAGACAGAGCTTTAATAGGCAGAGCTTTAATAGGCAGAGCTTTAATAGGCAGAGGTTTAATAGGCAGAGACAGAGCTTTAATAGGCAGAGCTTTAATAGGCAGAGGTTTGATAGGCAGAACTTTAATAGGCAGAGCTTTAATAGGCAGAGACAGAGCTTTAATAGGCAGAGCTTTAAGAGGCAGAGACAGAGCTTTAATAGGCAGAGCTTTAAGAGGCAGAGCTTTAAGAGGCAGAGCTTTAAGAGGCAGAGGTTTGATAGGCAGAGGTTTGATAGGCAGAGCTTTAATAGGCAGAGCTTTAATAGGCAGAGCTTTAAGAGGCAGAGCTTTAATAGGCAGAGCTTTAAGAGGCAGAGGTTTGATAGGCAGAGCTTTAATAGGCAGAGCTTTAAGAGGCAGAGGTTTGATAGGCAGAGCTTTAATAGGCAGAGCTTTAATAGGCCGAGGTTTGATAGGCAGAGGTTCCTGCAGAGACACACACAGAGAGATCTCTGCTTCTTTTTTTGGATTTTCTGCTTCATTTTTGGATTTGAGAGAAAGGAAACAGCACCGGTAAAGGAAGACAATAGGAATACGTGTTTAAGTCTTTATTTTGTTGCCCTGTATGGAGCTGCCGCTGCCTGCCGGCTGGAAGGAAGCCCAGCATTACGATGACAGAGTTTTCTTTGTCGGCCACAACACCTGGCAAATTTCATGCAGTGACCCCAGACATAGCAATACAATGAAAGACTGGGAGACGAGAACTGGAGCGCGTGGACCAAACCTGAACCGGCTGCTGCACTGAACGTGAACGACTGACCCAAAGGATTACCCAGCTCCTACAGAACATCAGCAGCTTGCTCCAGATGCGTAACAGCGAGAACTTTGTTGACTTGATATTAGCTAATTTGTCAGTCCGCGGAAACAAAAGTCCTGACGTTGAAAGGTGTTCAGAGGAGACATGGCCAGTGAGAGACGCAGAGAAGCCAACAGTGGCCCGAGCACCAGGGCTAATGCTAGCCCAGCCCCAGTCTTGCTAGACTAAAGTCTCGTGCTGAGCACAGATCAGCCAGGCCGAAGGCAGGAAGAGCTAATATAAACCCACCACTTCTGTCTGCAAATGGTCGTCTGAGACCACCATTCTGATCAGAGACGCCATAACAAAACATGTAAAGATGGCTGATACTGAGAAGAGTCAATAAGCAAAGAGTCAAAGAGTTAGCAGAAGGAAGGCCAACTATCATATCTGAACACAGGGGACACTAACATCATCATCCACACCCGGTCTTTTCACATTTTACCCAAGAAAACTCTCTCTGAGATCATGAAAAAAGACTTCCTGCTGCTTGATGAGAAGTTAAGCGACTGTGAACATGTGAACATCCCTGGACCTGGACCTGGACCTGGACCTGGACACATCCCTACTTGGAGAAGAGGAGTACAATCCTTTATCTGACTTCTGGACCTGAATACGTTGGCTATGTAGCATCTAGAGCTGCCTTCAGAGTCCTGCTGCTGGTATACGAGGCTCTTCATGGACCAGGACCAGCTGACACCACCAGCTCCATCACTTTTTATCTGCCTCCAGCAACACTTCATCATCTGCTGCTGGTCTGGTGGAGGTTCTGCAGCGGTCCAAGGAGAACTGGGGATGCAGCGGCTGGTCCTGACAGCCTAAACTCTGGAAGCCACTACCCTCAGATATCAGGAAGACGACTCCATAGATGTCTTTAAAAGTCAGCTAAAGACCCATCTGTTCACCTGAGCTTTTAATTAGCTCTTCATTAGTTTTAACACTGCTTAGCTGTGTTGCACTAATTATTTTACATGTTTTATTTAACGTATATTTATGAATTTTACTCTTTAATTTTAACACTGCTTGGCAGAACTATTCATTTTATATGTATTTTACTTAAATTCTCCTTTCCTGTTTCCTGCTCTTTCTTTATTGGGAAGCACTTTGAGCTGCAATGTTGTATGAAAGGTGCTATACAAATAAAGTTTATTATTATTATTATTATTATTATTTAAAGGCAGAAATCCCAACTTCAGTATCATTTACATACAGTGCAGAGCAGTCAAACGATCAGGGTGGAATCAAACCATTTTCACTGGAGAGAAAACAAAGGTGCTACACTAAAAGTATTACCCAAACTGTCTATTATAAACATTCATGTACACTAAGATAAGATAAGATGAACCTTTATTAATCCCCGGAGGGAAATTCGGGAGCTACTTACCATAGTTACACACTCTCACTGTTTTTCTGTGCAATGAAGGATCTTTATTGACTGATTACCATGAAAACCTAATCAACATTACATTTTTCAAAAGACAAAAGAAACTCTTCCTCTGTGGCCGGAGGCACGATGTTTTCAGGTTGACTGTCCGTCTGGACCATCCTCATGATATGGAACGCTGGGAGTGAATCTCTTCACATTCGGCACAAACGTCCACTTGGACTCAAGGATTAACTGAATATATTTTGGAGGTCAAAGCTCAAGGAGCCTTACATCCATCCTGTCTTAGGGAAGCGATATATCAGTATGTATTAATGCTGTAGTCACTTCAAACAGATATTGTAATACAAGATCGGACAATTTGGCATAAAACAAATGAAATAGATTGCCAGGGAACATTTTACTGCATTAATTTAATGTTATTTACAATATTTTTAATGGAGTTTTCCAATTAGAACAAACTTTAAATAGTAATAAAATGCTCAGTCTTGGCACCAAATACAGTACATCACGAAATGATTATGCAAGTGAATAAAAGCATGATTATTAAAACAGAGGTGAATATACAGATATTAATGTAATTACCTGCCCCTAAAGATCCTATTTGGTTTATATTTGGTTTGTTCACATTTTTCCATTGTATTGCTATTGCTTTCTTAGCTTATAAGAGTAAGTGCACCGCCACTCTTCTTTGTATTAAAATCACTTTGTTTGTACCCAGGATGCACAACGTTGGCCAACTAGGTTTTTTCGGTTTTGTTATCTGACTAACCTCTTTCCAAAACCTTTTTACCACGTTACATTCCCATAAGCAGAGAGAGAGTGTTTTACCACTGTTATATTTGAAGCATGTGTCTGGTATATTGGGATTAAAGTGATGCAGTTGTCATGGTGTTTTATAAGCAATGATCTGAAAATCCAATACTGATGTGTTAATTAATATCATTTCCTTATGACAGTATATTACTTAAATAATCCAGCAATACGTTTTGCTGTTGCAAATGACTTACACACTGATTGCAACCCCCAACTTCGATATTAAAGGATTAACTCACACAGAGTTCTAACAGCTTTTCTAAGGTCATTTATTTTCCAATATATCCACATATAATGAGCACAGAGAGAAGGAAATGTGTGATCAATTGTCAGGTATAGGACATTGAAATGGTTCAGCATGTAATGATTTTGATCATCATAAAGTGTTTTGGTAGTGATAATCAAATGATGTAATAATGAATGAACATAATATGATAAATGGTAGTGCTAGTGAAGGATGATGGCAAGACAACACAGGAGCCCAGAGGCTCTCAGAGGGCTGCAAACAGCAGAAAGTTCAGCATTCACACAAGCAAAGTCTTTGTTCAAATGCAGATGGTGTATATAGCTTCTAATGTGGGTGCATGGTAAACACTGCATGGCGCTGAGGTAGCGCTGGTGATCCCACACCAGTCAGCTGGTGCATGCTTGTTTGGGTCAGATGCCGGGGTTGATTGACTCATCATGTTCTTAGTTATGAGACCGTGGTGGCGAATGTGATCAATCACCCTCTGATCTATATTTCACTTCAGTTCAGCCCTTTTGCTCTGCTGGACATGAAGAATCAGAATAGCATCTGAGCCTGGAGATGCCCACAAAATCTGGGCAACTTGCTTAAGAATACTGGTCATTGCACTTTAAATAGGGCCCTTACATTTGAAAAGAAAATAAATAAAAATAATAAAATAAAATCAACAAAGAATTGTGGTTCACATGCCTAACCACACAAATATGGATACCCGTTCCTCGAAAATACATGTGGGACCATACAATACAACAAACACAGCTCTGTCATTTTGAGCATTGTGTATTGTGCAAATTCAAATTAATCATCATTGGAAGAAATAATCATCATCTTTAAAAACAAAACTCAAAAAGACTGAAGGTGTGTCTTAAGACTGTGATTGTTCTTTGCCCTTTACTAAACCTAGAAAAGATGAATGCTGTTTGATTGCACAGCGATTCCTGCGGTGGTGGACGGCACGTATGTGTGCTACACGTGTGCACTGATTGCAGGTTCAAAGCTTCTCTATGTTCTTTACAGCAGGGGAGTTATTAGAGTACCCACATAACAGACACACATGAACACCAAAATAACTGACATAACAGACACACATTCCCAAAACATGCAAACAAAAAAACCTAGCAGCCGTGCTGAGAGTCACGAATTTCCCTCCGGGGATTAATAAAGGTTCATCTTATCTTATCTTAGTGCTAATAATAGCAACACTGCTAACAGAGCTGATAGTATTATAGCCCATGGGCCAGACCAGATTATCTGAATGGGCAAAACATTAGCTATACTACATTATCTATAAGGTCAATATAAGTAAGTTAATATATGACAGCCTTTCCACAGGAACTGCCTTTCATATTTATTGGACATTTTATTTTCCCTTATTAACTCTTTTGCATAATTACAAAAAAAATAAAATAAACACAAACAGCAAATATATCAACAGTGATGTAAAACTGAACGTAAGGCAACTAAAGCATTGGTTATTCATTGTAATAACACAAGAGAGACGATGACCGAAGTTGATTTTAAAGCTTGCATTACACAATTCTGTATCATCAATTTATTCTAAAGGTCATATAATATGATCATATTCATACTTACTTTCATTTACTTACCATTATTCATCAACAAGAGCTTCACTGGTTCCAGCCTGAGTTTTGAGGAAGTTTGTCTAAAATAATGCAGACATGCAGTAAGAGCAGATAAATAATAAAGAATAATAAATAATAAAGAAAGCGGATTTAGTTTGAATATTCTTGTCTTGTTAACATCACATACTGTAGCTTCAATGAAGAGCTGGAATACACATTATATGTGAGACAATGCCATTGTGTTCCTTCAACTGAAATATAATAATAATTTCAGAGTTTGATGATTGAAAATATGTGAATAATATCTATGGACACCTAGACGGGCAGCAAGCAGCCTTGTCTCCCTAAAAATATATACTGTCAAACAAATATATTCACATACAACAAAACAACATTATGAATTACATTCTGTGTGCAGACCTGAAAGTCCAGCCCCAGTTAACCAGCAGAGGAAGCCCATCCTCTGGGTGTTTAGGGCGAGCCAGCAGAGATCTGAAGGTGTTGAATGGTTTGTGGCAAGTGCCGACTCCTGTGACTTGACGGCTTAGATGTTGTGACAGTGCGGCCATGTGAGGGAGTCCCGCTGGGATGCTCCTGGTGGTCCCTGTTCATTTAGCAGTGTCTGAAGTCATCCACTTCTTACACTACAGTGGCCACATAGCAAGAAGCCCATCAGCAGTGGAGCAGTGGTCCAGTTTCTACATCTGAATGGTTCAGCCTCAGAACTGCTGGTAGCTTTGACTGCAACACTCACAGCCCACAGCACAGTCAATGAAGTGTTTCTATAGTGTACTACTGTTGACTGTCCACATTATACATATCCACCCCTTCATAAAACCATTTCTATTTGTCATTCCTGCTCCCCATACTGGCCTTCTACACATACCATTGTTCATACATGCTGCTGTAGTCTGTGATCAGTATCTACTGAGCTCTCCATACTGACCATGGCCCCACACACACTCACAGGGCTTCGGCAGTACGAGAGTTAGTGAATCTTAAAATAATGACTGAGAATAAATACATCTTATTAGCTGTTGAACCAACTTTGTTCGTTTTGCTGTTTCACAGATACAGAGGATGTTGAAGTGTTTGTATTAGGTCCTTCAGCTGTTGAGTATTAAAGGGACCCTGTAATAATTCAAAATTGCTTGTTAACGGTGACGCCTGTGGCCATTAAGTCAAAGTCAGTGGTGTGAAAAAGTGTTTGCCTCCTTCCTGCTTTCTTATTTTTTTGCATGTTTGTCACACTTAAATGTTTAAGATCATCAAACAAATTTAAATATTAGTCAAAGGTAACACTAGTAAACACAAAATGCAGTTTTTAAATGGAGGTTTTTACTATTAAGGGAGAAAAAAAAATACAAACCTACATGGCCCAGTGTGAAAAAGTGTTAGAACAGTTAAAACATAAC
Source organism: Pterois miles (assembly GCA_947000775.1). Lineage (NCBI taxonomy): Eukaryota > Metazoa > Chordata > Actinopteri > Perciformes > Scorpaenidae > Pterois > Pterois miles. Next base: position 37,821 of record CAMQGK010000197.1, on the reverse strand, counting down.
TTAACTTATCACGCCTGAGTTCAGTTTCCCCTCACCTCACCTGATCACTGCCACACCTGTTCTCAATCAAGAAATCACTTCAATAGAACCTGCCTGACAAAGTGAAGTAAAGAAAAGAAGATCCTCAAAGATCCTCAGCAGCTAGACATCATGCTGAGCTCCTAATAAATTCAGGAACAAATGACAAAGAAAGTAATTGAGATCTACAGTATCAGTCTGGAAAAGGTTATGAAGCCATTTCTAAGGCTCTGGGACTCCAGAGAACCACGGTGAGAGCCGTTATCCACAGATGGAGGAACCCTGGAACAGCGGAGAACCTTCCCAGGAGTCCAAAATGACTCCGAGAGCTCATCGACGACTCATCCAGGAGGTCCCAACAGAACCAGAACCACATCTAAAGAACTGCAGGCCTCACTGCCTCAGTTAAGGTCAGTGTCCAGGATTCAAGAGTAAGACAGAGACCGGGCAACAACGGCATCATGGGAGAAATCCAAGGAGAAAACCACTGCTGACCAACAACTACACAAAGACTCGTCTCCCATTTGTCAAAAAAACATCTTAATGATCTGAAGACTTTTGGGAAACTATCCTGTGGACTGACGAGACAAAGGTTGTCTGCTGCTTCAGGACCTGGACCACTCGCTGTAACTGATGGAACCATGAATCCTGCTCTCTACCAGAACGTCTGGCCATCAGTTTGTGACCTCAAGCTCAAGACCTCAAGCTAAGACACTTGGGTTCTATAGCAGGACAATGATCCCAAACCCACCAGCAGGTCCACCTCTGAATGGCTGAAGAAAAACAAAATGAGACTTTGGAGCGGCCTAGTCAAAGTCCTGACCTGAATCCTATTGAGATGCTGTGGCCTGACCTTAAAAAGGTGGTTTGTGCTTTAAAACCCTCTAATGTGGTTGAATTACAACAATTCTGCAAAGGGCCAACGTTCCTCCACAGCGATGTAAAAGGCTCATTGCCAGTTATAAGGGTGGCCCAACCAGTTATTAGGTTTAGGGTACAATCACGTTTTCACTCAGGGCCAGGTAGGTTTGGATGTTTTTTCTCCACTAATAATAAAAAACTTCATTTAAAAACTGCATTTTGTGTTTACTTGTGTTATCTTTGACTAATATTTTGTTTGATGATCTGAAACATTTAAGTGTGACAAACACAAAAAAATAAGAAATCAGGAAGGAGGCAAAACTGAACTTGATTGACAGGCATCATGTTGATTAACATTAGCAACAGTAATGTTATCTTACCAAACGAAGGTCCCTCCATTAATCGAAGGCCTGACCGATGTTGATCCGAGTGTTAACGTTTCCTGCTTCAGCCTGCCGACTGTGATCAGCAGGTTTGGTTTTAGTGTCCAAGGCTGGAGTCGATACCATTATTCGCTCCCCCGTCACCTCACTCAGCGGCAGGGAAACAAGACACAGGAAACCTCCGTTAGTCTGGAGGAGCTGCAGCATTTATGTCCACCCAAACTGAAACTTCCATTGTACATTCACTTGATAATCTCAAAGCTAAGCTATCTTTCTTCAGCTCTGCTGCTAACTGATTTTCTCACACACTCGCTGCCGCTCTCTCTCTTGTTTTACCACTCACTCCCCAAATGCACACACACTCTTTGCTCTGACTCTGCTATACTCCCAACACTAGTTTTTGCCCGATGACGATCACAAGACAAGCTTATACAGTATAACTTTGGTTTTTTTTGTGCTTGTTGGAGTCTTGCTGGGAGGTGGTCGTTAGCCATGGTTGGACACTGTTAGCCCTGAAGGCAGTAGTGAGTGTGTGTAATGTTAAATCTATTGCTCTTTCCTAGAAAAAAAAGCAGCCTGGATTCTTCACATCAACATCAGTCAGTTTTTAAATTTTAAATTAGGATACAACTGGTTCACACTGGTGTAGTACCTGGTACTACGTTTTACCTCTAACAATCTGACAACGCCACCTCCTGGTAAGGGCAGGAGGAACCCTTTAACCCTAAATCTCGAGTGCCAGTTGTGACCGCTTAACTTCCCCCGAACAGGAACAATTTACCAGAGGCGAACTTATGCACAAGTTAAGCTGGCTTTATTAAATACAGTAAAATCTTCATAAAAATATGGGCATGAGGCAATTTACAGTTCTGAAAAGCTAAAGTTAAAATACAACAGTTCTCATTATAATAAGGGCGGGTCAACTCCACAAAGCAACCATCAAGCTGTGGGAGACAGAAGAGGGAGACAGCGCTACCACCACAATACACATTAAAATAGTACACTTAAAAGTTTATCGCAATAAATAAGATAAAATAAGATAAGATATGCATGCAGTGTCACGACAAACCTACACACCACTACAGACAGAGTGTCACCCGTGCAGTCCCACCACAGGGAGAGCGCTGTGTTGGTGCAGGCCCGGCCCTTCACAAAGTGGAACTGCTGGAAAACGAATAAATATTAACTCAGCCAGCATACATCCACTACTAAGGTTTTAAAACATTAATTGCCTCAGCCCAAAAATCCATAAACAAAAATACAAATAGTAGAAACAGTGGCTGGCCTGGTCCTTAAAAAAAAAGACACAAAAGTGCATTAGTTGCCAAGCCAATATTCCAGGTATTGCACATAGAACACTTAAATATCATAAAATAAGCCTACTTTGCAAAGGCACCCAAATTCCTTTAGCTAATGCGGGAATGGGAGGAGAACTCCAATGCATCACTATTAAAAGGAGAGAAAAACAATTATAAATACAATGTTAAAAGAATAATTTCATTTCAACAATGTACATCTAATTACCAGTCACTTTTCCTCTCTGCCAGCATTGGCGTCAGTGGTGAACCACATCAATCTGGAACAAAATATATTTAAGTTAACTCAAGTGGAATGAAGTGAACAGAGTAAGACAGAGGGCCAGCACAGCCTGAGCCACTCATCACAGTTTCAAACTCTCATAATTACCGTTAGTTTCAGAGCTCAAAATCATCAGGACAGGACCTGAGTGTCCACCTGCCACTCTTTGTGAAGGAGGGCCAGGTCAGCAGAGAAAAGGGCCTGCTACTAAGACAGCAAGCTCTTTTATTACTTCCTGATTGACACCCAGTCACATGACCACTGCCTACAGGTCATGTGACCAAGTGTCAGTGTCAGGTATCACATCTTCCCCACACTGGCTATTTAAAAAACTACATACAGTCCCTTTAAACATTGCATAAGTATTGGTGTATTTAACCCCACCATTCCCTGACGATAGGACTTGGTTACTTGGTTAAACTGAGACACAATTTCCCTTCTCCTAACTTACAGAATACTTCACAGTGAAAGCAGCATGCAGCTTGATAAATACTGTATATATATATATCGCAGTAATAATCATAAAATGAGCTGCTCAGCTAAGACCCCGGAGCTGTCATATAGGCTAGTGAGTGTGCCATGCCTTGGAAGATGAATACTGAATTGGAGGTGAGTTGGGAAAAAGTGTACAAGTTCTACAAGTGATCAAATTGTGGAAAAATGCAGACGAAACACATCCATGAACTAATTTGAGCAGCAGAACTTCTTCTTATTACTTCTACTTCTTATTCAAACATCTTGACTCTGTTAAACCTGTGTGACTGGCATATCCAGCCACTACCACAGGAGTTATCTGAGGAGAGGATGGCGTTGTCTCCGGCCTTCTCCCCGGTTGATTCCCAGCGTGGCAGACAGGCTCCCTGCACAATTGATGGCCTGATTGGCCCATTACCTCCCCTCCGGCTGTGTGGGAGGTCTGGGGGAGCAGCTGGAGCTCAGAGAGGGCCACTTGAGATGGAAATCACACTTATAAATAATATAGCTGTGGTAATAACCACCTTGATCCTGCCACTACTACTGTACTACTGTATGACTGTGGCCAGTAATGATTTCACCACCGCCTGTGACTGGTGCATGCATTATTAAGCTATTTCCGTCTTCAGAGTTTACCCCAATCACATTCAAATTTCAAGTCAAATAGCATATTCTCTTTCATTTGCATTTTATGCTACCACCGCTCCTTTTACTTTCCTTTACATTGTACAAGAATTGCTGAACCTCTAGGCTGCAATTGGTTGAAATGGGTCCTTCATTGTGAGGTCTGTCTGTTTTCCAGTTAGGCAGAGCTGACTCACCCTGTCCATGCTCTGTACTGTCGTAGTAAACAGCTGGTGACAAACACCACAGCACTTCTTCCCTGATGAGCTGCCGTTTTCTGTGCCAGCTGCGTAATAAAAGTCAAGACAATGTCTCCTAATTTTATCAATTCAGCTGGAACAAGATAAAAAACAAAAATAGGCAACCATGCCATACATTCATCTTTAATTACAAATCAGTTCCTTAATAATAAAGTAATTGGGTGGAGAACAGCCTGCATTGTTGATTCTTGCCATGGCAGTTCATGTACTGAGTTGAAAGCTAAAACATTAAAAGGGCACTTTATACATCAATTTGTATACATCAACATCAGTTTACTAATCTTGATTAGCAGTATGCAGCCTGTGAACATAGTCATATGTCCTCTGTGGCTCTGGAGGAGCTTGATCAAGTCTGACGAAATAACCTTGATGTACTAGGGTTAGGGTTAGCCCTAACCCTAACCCTAACCCTAACCCTAACCCTATGGGAAGCATCCTGACGTACTAGGGTTAGGGTTAGTCCTAAGCCTAACCCTAACCCTAACCCTATGGAAAGCATCCTGACGTACTAGGGTTAGGGTTAGCCCTAAGCCTAACCCTAACCCTAACCCTAACCCTATGGGAAGCATCCTGACGTACTAGGGTTAGGGTTAGCCCTAAGCCTAGCCCTAACCCTAACCCTAACCCTATGGGAAGCATCCTGATGTACTAGGGTTAGGGTTAGCCCTAAGCCTAACCCTAACCCTATGGAAAGCATCCTGACGTACTAGGGTTAGGGTTAGTCCTAAGCCTAGCCCTAACCCTAACCCTAACCCTATGGGAAGCATCCTGACGTACTAGGGTTAGGGTTAGCCCTAAGCCTAGCCCTAACCCTAACCCTATGGAAAGCATCCTGACGTACTAGGGTTAGGGTTAGCCCTAAGCCTAGCCCTAACCCTAACCCTAACCCTATGGGAAGCATCCTGACGTACTAGGGTTAGGGTTAGCCCTAAGCCTAGCCCTAACCCTAACCCTAACCCTATGGAAAGCATCCTGACCTACTGCGCCAGGCATGGTACACACACAAACACATAACTGAACCTGTGCAATAAGTGTTTCAGTGCAATAAGTGATCTATTTTATTTTACTTTGTTTTATTTATTGAATAATGTACATATTTTTATTTCTTTAAATTGCTACATATTTTCTAATTTAATTTTTCTCAGGGATGCACCAACTCAGTTTTGTTGTATGTTGTCCTCAGTAGCACAATGACAATAAAGCTTATGTCTTGTCTTATTTTATCTTATTTTATATCATATTGCACTATTATACCATATTACACTGCATATTATTTGCCACTTTTTTGACTGCACTTTATATACATGTGCACCATATCATAACTGTCACTTTAACTTGACTTGTGTAATAGCTGTATATACCTTGTATTTACTTTATTCTTATTTTATCCTTATTCTTATTTTATTTATTTATTTTTTAAACATTCTTACTTTAGACTGTACTACTTGCTATTTTATATCAGTGCTACTGTAACACCTGAATTTCCCTGCTGGGGATCAATAAAGTGCTATCTTATCTTATCTTATCTTAACTGTGGAGTCATTTTAGAATTTCCCACAGGGCTGCTGTCAGATGAGCCAACGTAAACTGTAGTCAGCTTCTTTTAATACTGGAGTAATATTTTACATGTTGTGGCTGATTGTAGTGTTGACTGAGACTGTGCCGTGTTAAAAATAATCCAGACTCAGCAGACTCCGGACCCTCCAGCATTAGAAACCTTGTCCTTGGAATACAGCCTTTGCAACCAAGTAGTCACACAAACAAACGTGGAGCTGTCGACTGACTGACATGGCTCGGCAGTACTGCCTCCTTTCCAATGCACTTAATTACAGCTGCCAAATGCAGCCGCTTGCTTAATGGATCTCCCCAAGGGCAAGGTGATAAACAATCTCTCCATCCTCTTCATCCATCAATGCCCATCTCCTCTTCTCTGCACTTGAGTATGTGTGACTGCTTGAAGGCTTGAGTATTTCCCAGTGTGTCAGTTCATGTCTGTCTGACCCATGCTGTTTGGCAGGCTACTGTAGCCCAAGGGTGTCCTGTTTGTTGTCTTATTAACTTGTCCAGAAAGAGAACATGGGAGATGGACAGTTGTGTGTTGTGCTTTCCCAGCAATGTAGGTGATGTGAGTGGTGTGTGAAAGTATATCAGAGCTTAGTACATGATGAGTTTGTGATGGTCATTCCCATGCTTGATTATGTCTCATATATTGTTGCAGCAGTGTTTGGGCTGATACCATTTGTTAAACAGATTTGAGATAATTTGGTATCAAAAACGTTTGACATTTGGAGATTTCTGCAAGAAAATTGGATGTAGAGCACTTCTGTTAGGAAAATGTATTCAGAATCCCCTTATAGTCATTCTACCTCAGAAATCCAGGTCTCTAGTTTGTGGCTGTTAAGTTTCATGAGGCTGTGATTATCCTAGAGGTAGTAGTAGTAGTAGTAGTAGTAGTAGTAGTAGTAGTAGTAGAGGCTGTGATTATCCTAGAGGTCACCACAGGTCATTTTATACAGTGAGGTCAGGTTAAAAAAAATGGTCTCACTACAATGAAATGGCTACTATGGGGATTAACATCATCACACATGAATACAAATCAGCTCATTGGATCCACAAGAGACTCAGCTTTGCAGTGCTACTCAATTTATGTAATTCCAAGGACGTTTACGGACCCCAAAATATTAAAATATCCCATTTTAGAATAGGCAAAAATAACACATTTGGACTGCTTGCAAGGAATTGCATTGTTTTTGTCACAAACTGCATGTGATTATCATAAAGTAGGAATGGCTGTAATGGCTGACTTTTGGGTACCCATAGAACCCAAATTCATCATGCTAGTTTTTCCTCGGTTGCCACTGCCAAGAAGAAGAGGCCTCAAGCCACTTTAGATAGTACATCTGAGTAAAGCTATGGTCTAACCCTGCAGGGGTCAAAAACAAGTGAAGCCCATGACCCTGTCACCAGTTCACCGGTTCTCCTTCCTTGGACCTCTTCTGGTAGGTCCTGACCACTGCAGACCGGGAACATCCCACAAGAGCTGCAGTTCTGGAGATGTTCTGACCCAGTTTTCGAGCCATCACAGTTTGGCCCTTGTCAAAGTCGCTCACATCTTTACACCTGCTCATTTTTCCTGCGATCAACTCGTCAAGTTCAAGGACAAAATGTTCACTTGCTGCTTAATATATCCCACCCACCGCCAGGTGCAGGTCAATTTTATTCACTTTACCTGTCAGTGGTCATAATGTTATGGCTGATCAGTGTATGTCAGATGGAGCTTTTCTGGCAACCCTGTTGAAGTTGGGGGTATTGAACACGAGTGGACAGTGTTCAAAGCTTCCATTGCTGAAGCTGCGATGATGAGATGTGGCCTGAGGGTCTTAGGTGCCTCAAGGGGCGGTAACCCTCGAACACCATGGTGGTCACCGGTGGTCAGGGAATCCGTCTGACTGAAGGAGTCTTTCCGGGATACATATATCTCCGAGGACTCCGGAGGCAGTTGCAAGGTACCAACAGGAACATAGGGCAGCAGCCACTGCTATACAGCACCTCAGGAGGGGGAACAGAGAACCATCCTAGCTGTGTACAGTAAGGATGAGACACTGTTGACCTCAACTGAGAAGGTAAATTAGCAGTAGAAGGAGCACTTTGAGGAACTCCTGAACCTGACTAATATGTCCTCTATTGTAGAGGTAGAGCTGGAAGCTGATGGGGGATCATTGTCAATTTCCCTGGTGGAAGTCACTTAGGTAGTTAAATAACCCCATGGTGACAAGGCCCCAGGGATTGACGAGATCTGACCAGAAATGCTGAAGGCATTGGGTGTGGAGGGACTGTCATGGATGACACCTCTCCAACACTGTGTGGAAGGCAGGGACAGGTGTGGCAGACCGGGTGGTGGTTCCCCTGGGGTACCAGAGAGTGTGTCAATTACAAGGGTAGCACACTACTCAGCCTCCCTGGTAAAGTCTACTCCAGGGTGCTGGAAGGGAGGGTTCAGCCGATAGCCGAACCTCGGATCGAAGAGGAACAATGTGGATTTCGTACTGGTCATGGAACAACAGACCAGCTCTTCACTCTTGCAAGAATCCTGGAGGGGGCCTGGGAAAACATCCATCCAGTCTACATATGTTTTATGGACTTGAAGACAGCTCCCCCAGTGGATAACGTGGGAGGTGCTGGGAGTATGGGGTGAGGGGGTCCCCTCTCAGAGCCATCCAATCTCTGTTCTCCTAAAGCGAGAGCTGTGTTCAGGTCCTCGGCAGTAAGTCGGGCGTGTTTCCAGTGGGGGTCGGCCTCCGCCAGGGTTGCACCTTGTTACCAATCCTGTTCATGATATTCACGGACAGGATATCGAGGCGTAGTCTGGGGGAAGAGGGTTTGCAGATCAGTGTGCCAAAGATCTCACTGGTCTTGTTGGCTTCATCAGCCTGTAACCTCCATTGTGACAAAAAAATAAATAAATAAATGAAAGTGAACCGAAAGGCAAAGCTCTTGATCTACCGGTCAATCTTCATTCCTGTTCTCACTTATAGTCATGACTGAAAGAACTTAATATCCTATCTTTCAATGCTTATGCACAATCTGATAACAGACTGCAGAATCTGCTATCAAATAACAGAGTGATGTAACTGATGTGAAAATGCATTGGTTGGTTCAGTTAGAAGAAGCAGAGTAACGTTCCTCGTGCTCATTAAGGCTTGAGCTGCAAAATGCTCTAAAATGCAGCGATGCAGCCTGAGAGAGGACAGAACAGTCTCCATCGCTATCATAACTTATTTACAATAACCTGCCCTGTTCTCTCTCTCATGCATCAGGCAAATATTGCACAGATTTCCTGAATGAAGCCAGAAAGAACATTAACATAAGAGACACCTATGTCTGAATGGCAAAAAGCATCACTATCAGAAATCAGTAAAAAAACAATCCTTAATATGTATTTGTTTTTGGTTTAGCTTTTTGTAACCACATGTGGTAGAACTAGTTTTCATTATTTCACTGTTTCCTGATGCTCTGTGGTGCTTGGTGTGCACCAGAGAGTGAAAATGATTAAGAGCCCCCGCTCACTCATTCCAGGTAAGAGGAGTGTAATCAAATATACATTTGTTTATGTCTCCTGCAAGAGAGCCACTTCTATCCAAATACAGCGCTGGTAATCAGCAGCTGCACAGCTGATATTCAGGAGTGTGAATGTCATGAGGGAGAGCCATAGATCCAGAGAAGCTCAGCGATAACACCGTCCAGACTCCAGTGTCTCATCTGTCACGCGTAGATTGCTATTAAAGCTGTCTGAGAGCATTGCCATGATCTAATTAGAAAGGCTCTCTCTCCCCGTCTGTCTCGTTTGTTCAATCTCTCAGTCACCTCTATCTTTCAGTTTCCTCTCTGTTTATCCGTCGCTCTCCCTCCCCTCCTTACTTCAGTCATACCAATTGATTTATTTGCGAAAAGAATCTCATGGTTTTCGCCTTGATATGTCTCGTGTAATTAAAGGCTAAATTGTTTTGATGCCAGTGTAATCACATTAGTGTTTTATTGCAGGAGAGGAAAAGGAGAGCCGTGGAAAGAGAAAAAGGTGAAATTGTTTTTTTTTTCCCTCACATCCACAACCTGCTACTGTGTGTTTGTTATTATGAACATAGAGCTGTCACTGTACATGTTGCTCAAAGTCCAGGCCCATACGGTGTTTCACTGTGGCTGCTGGATATATGTAAATATGAGAAGATCATTACAATTATTCAGCCATGCTGTTGTATTCAGAATATTACAATAATGTGTTTGTAATATTCAGCAGGTTGAACTAAAAATGAGTCAGGCGGCTCAAAACTCAAAACAAAAGCTTTTTTCTTTACTGTTTTTTTAAGCTTTGTAGGTAAAAGTGTGTGGTTTGATTGAGCGGGCCGGACAAAACCATCACGGCCCGCGGACCGTATGATACCCAGGTGTGGTGTATGCCCAGCTTTAGTCACTCTTCTTATTTTTAGGAATTTCATACACAAAAAAATTTACACAAAAAAGGAGCTATGGCAACTACATTATGACATTATGCTACATTATGCTAGTTTTACATAACGTTACAGTCAATACGTAATGTTATGTAAGAAAGTCTGTTGTCTACATTATGGGATGGTTAATTCTTTGTTACAGTATTATCTGAATACAAAACATGTTTTTTCAAACCTTAACCAGGTAATTTGCCTAAACTTAACCAAGTGTTTCACAACTTTAACCAGGTGGCAATGTGTGTTTCTGCTTTACTTTTTAATTTGAGGAAGCCCACCCATGGTAAAAAAAAAGCGAGCCCCTCACTTCCCACACAGATGCTTCTCATGCTGCAGAGCTCTACTTGGTTATAGTTTTTAAAACTTATAACCAAATATTTTTGCCCATAGGAACAAAAGCCAGCATGTTGTACAGATTGTATTTAGACCGATGTAAAATCAGAATACAGTGTGTGACGGACTACCTTAGTTACAGCCTAATCAACTTTCTGGTGTTGTTTCTGGTTTACTTCATCATGCTACCACAAGCTTGTGGTATGTTATTACAAAGTTGTGAAATAGCAAAGACAACTGCCTCGTAAAAGTTTACTTCCGAAAAATTCTCTCAACGAGTTGCACAATAATGACATGCCCCCTGGTTGGGTTGTAGAAATGATTTTAGCATGATTTAAAGCCTGAGCAGCAGTGGACCTTGTTGGCTCACTGTTCCACTCTTGGTGAATGTGGTGTAACGCCAACGAGGCCCACTGTTGAATGTGGACACTCAGACCAACCAGCTCTCACTCGCTCTCCCACACTGATGGAGTGTAGATATTAGATGCCTTTTGTTACAGTGCTGTCATAGTGTGTGTCTTTATGAAAATGACTAAATTGAATGCAGGTGTAGAATGAGATGGAGGGAAAGCAGAAAGCTGGAGCACCGTCATGGTAAGAAAAAAAGAAGTGCAGCAGACTTAAAAGACTTGAATGGCTGAATCTTCTCACGTGTCTCTGGCTTTTATGAGCTGCACACTTGGCAGTAACACATAGTGTAGAGCAGCAGCCGTTATCGCCATGCTTACATAACGGAAACTGTAGGTTTTGTTTTGTAGAGGTATAGAGAGAAAGAGAGAGAGAGATCCTATTGGCTGTGCTCCGGCTGGTGGGCGGTGCTTGGCATTTCCTCAACAGATGTCAACATGGCTGCTGGATCGCAAACTTACTCATTTTTCAGCAAAACAGTAACTACAAGACGAGTCTGAAAACATTTGAGATGAGAAATAAGCATTACAGTACGTTCATCAGCATCAGTAGTAATATTGATCCATATTTGATCAGCTGTCTCGTTTGACCGTCTGGGTGGAGTTTGTGAGTGATTGACTCTCAGATGGCAGCTGCACAGCAGCCTCCACATCAGCTCTGACTGGTTGTTTCCCTCCGGTCTGCGAAATCTTGCAGATGCCATTAAGACGCCGGAGGACACAGAGGAACATGATTTTTTTCCTCAGATTACCACTCTCAGGATATAGCAGTTGTTTTCTAAAATAACTTCCATTTCTTGTAAGGACTTCAGTGGCAGACAGGTTTGGACTCAAATGCAAAATCACAGACAGCAGTAGGATAAAACAACGCTGGTTCTTTATTCCGGAAATGGTTCGGTACACAGGCAGGCTAACTTCACTGGCAAACAAATCCAAAGGCAGGCAAAAGGCAGAGTCAAAAAACGAGCAGAATGTCAGGCACGAGGAATCAATACTAGGTAGAATGCTGGAACGCTGTAACACGGGGGATAACAAGACGATCTGGCACAGGAGGAAAGGGAGACGCTGCTTAAATACTGGTGAGGGAAGTGACTAACTATGGACAGGTGGGAATGATCAGGGGCGGGGCGACGATCAGACACAGGTGACTGGTGCAGGTAACTAGGTCATAGGGAGGTGTTCAAACATGAAGGCAGGAAGCATGCAGGGCAGGGAGTGAAGTGCACTGAAATGAGAGGAGAGGTTAAACAGGTCAAAATAAAACAGGCTGTGCATCAAAATAAAAGCATGCAACACAGAACACAGAGTCTAAGTCCTGCGGGACGTTACATTTCTACCAACTGCAGCTTTGACTTACATACTTATTTTAAGCCCAGCCATGATGTTTTTCCTTAACATAAGTATTTTTGTTGCCTAAACCTATGTTACTGTAGTTTTGTTGCCTAAACACAACAGTTTTCACAATTATGTTGACATGGTGCAAGATACAAGAGAGTATATTCCACTTTCAATGGCCAAGCAAAGTTTAAGAAAACTTTTGAAAAAAAGAAAAATCCCAAAACTGCCAATATTTGAAATCTATATTGTTGATTTATTACCTCAAAATCTCCCAGAAGTGAATTTAATGATAGGAAATAAAACCGTTGGCCTGGGTGGTCTACCTTCGGACCGCAGGAATAAAAGCACGCCTTCTGAGCATGTCTAGTTGGTATCATAGCCAAGCGTCCTGTGCTTTGCCTTTAGAAGCCAGTAGTCAGACGGGAGGAGTAGGGGCAGGTCTTCCTGCAGGTCTTCCTGCAGGTCCTCCTGCAGGTCATACATGGCCTTGTGGGGGGACGCCGATGTGATGGCTGAACAAAAAGGGAGACTTCTGGCTACAAATAGTTTCCTGTTGAAACCAAATGGATAGCAAGGGGAGTCTCAGATCCATGAATGAATAAATAAATGCATGGATTTCTATTACATGTATTTAATGAATAAATAATTATGTGTGCATATATGAAATCTATAGTATTTGGGATTGTTTGTACTAGTGTGTAGTGAAAAAATATACTGTATATATATATATATATATATATATATATATATATATATATATATATATATATATTGGAGAGAATCATTTATATAGAGTCTAGTCTAGTGTCTAGACTCTTTTCATTTTGAAAACTCATAACTTTGCCTGGAAGACTATGCCTTGTTTAGTGTTTCTGTTGTCATGCCTTTAAAACATGTGTTCATAAATACTGTTTGTGTCTTCATTTACAACAGCATTGATCATAAATTCAAACCTTAGTATGTTCGCGGGTTGTTTCTTAAAGGTATTTCTAAAGTTTTCCTCCAGTTCCCGGCCGTAGACGGCCCATTACTCTGTCTATGTTGCTCAGAGATGGCGTTTTCTCCCCATACGTTGATGCTCTGTTCGATTCTGTTTTTCGTTCTTTTATGCATTTCTCAGATGTGGCACATTTACAACATCCTCAAATTCCTTCAACCCAAATAGAGATATAACATTTTCGGATCTGGCTTTTCATCCTAGTGATTATAGTTTACATCTTAAGCACTTGAAATGTGGAGGTGCGTGTCCTGTAATCGAGACTCGTCTAGACTTTGTTTTGCCCTTTAATTTCATGGTTAATTACATGTGACTTAGACCCAGTACTAGTTCCACCTCTCATCACTTCTTACTCCCGATAATTTCCCTCTGTCTAATTCTTGGCTCATTTATCGTTTTGAGCTAATCCTCACCAAAATCAGGATCTCCTCAGCATTATTCAGGGCATTCTTTTAAAATAGGGGCAGCTACTGCTGCTGCAAACCAGGACATTTCTTCGACAACTCTGCAAAAAAATGGGGCGATAGTCTTAGTCTGCTTTAATATGTTACATACGTCCTGATGTCAACACCATCCTTGCAAATCAAAGAGCTTTAAACCCTGACTCTCTAGTAAGTCATGCATATGACTGGCAATGGTTGTTATCTATTCATGTCCTGCCTTCTTTTATTTAATAACTAGCCTATAGCTTTAATTATTGCACTGACCTCACAGGACCCACAACTACTTCAGTCTCACATTACCCACTTTTACACTGGCACCACATGACCCAACCTATTGCACTGGTCTATGTGACCTCATTCATCTTACTGGGTGCGCCCTGCATTATACTACTGATGTTCGGTCGGCAACGAAACAGCTCTTAGAGCTGGGTCTTTGAAGTGAACGACAGGAGCCGGCTCCTTAGTGGGAGCCTTATTGGGAGCTGGCTCCCGTGTTTTTTCTCTCTCTCTCAGTTTTTTTTTCTCTTCACGCCGCACATGATTGGTCAATATGTGTTTGAGCCTTGTGTTTGCGCTGAGCAGAGGGGGGGGGGCGGGAGTTACACTAGCAGCAGCAGTAGCGCACGAATAGAGAGAGAGAGAGAGAGAGAGAGAGAGAGAGAGAGAGAGCCGTGGACAACAAGAAGAGACAACATGGACACATTAGGAAGTAAAGAAAATGAGTGACTCCAGGACCATTTAAATTTTACTGACAATACAAAGGCAGAGTGTAGAGTCTGCAGGAATATCATATAGAGCCACAAACAACCTGCACAGGTAAACAACCTGAGAACAGTCCACCAATCAGAGCAATGGGAAGATAAACCAGTCAGTTGAGTGTGATATTAATGAAGGTGCCAGTGTGTCTACTGCAACTGTTGCTGCTGCTGCTGCTGCTGTTGTAGTAGTAGTAGTAGTAGTAGTAGTAGTAGTATCTACAGCATCATGCTGTTCACCACCACAACCACCTAAACCAACCCAGAGCTCTATGAGACAGTTTGTGCAGAAGTCTGTGACCCCAGAAAGACATAACTCAGTTGATGAAGAACTGGCAAAAATGATTGCACTTGATTTCCATCCATTTTCAGCTGTGGATGATAAAGGATTCAGGAAGTTTATTCGTGCACTGAATCCAATTTATGCAATTCCAAGCAGGAAAACAAAAATCATCCCAGGCCTACATGACAGAGAACGTGCATCTGTGACAGACACACTTCTGAGAACTGAGCAGAAGAGCTGTTCAAAGTGCTCAAAGAGGGATGCTGTTACCGACAATGCAGCTAACATAACAATTACATTAGTAATTCATTTTGTGCATAATTTTATATTGTTGTTGATAATAAATTAATTAAAGCAACAAAATAACCTGAAGAGCCGTTTGGGAGCCGAAAGAGCCGGTTCTCTGAAAAGAGCCGGCTCACTACATTATACGGATCATCTATTTGGTTCAGTACATCCATTCATATATTTGGCCACTACTGTATATCTCTCACATTACCCTGGTCCACCGAGACCCTCACAGTACCCTGGTCCAACATGACTCCGGCATTATACTGGTCTGATTTGACCTCAATCACTGATTTGACTATGTGCCCTCATCATTTATATGGGTCACAATCATTGCACTGGTCTGTCGTCACCTTATTGTTGTACTGGTCTATCTTGATCACACTTGATGCATTTTTCTTAGGTTACCAAAACAACCTCACTGGTTGCAATAAATCCTACATCACTCTGCCCTTACTTTGTCACGTCGGGTCTAAATCGCCAAAGACTTTTCACTATTCATAATTTTGGTGCACTTTGGAATAAATTGTCATTCATTCAATATGAGTTTCTCCTGATTGAAATAATGCTGTTAATGTTGAAATAATGCTGTTAATGTTGTAGCTGACTAGTTTATTTTCCTTGTCTGACATGAGGAGACATTGCACAAACCAAAGATGGTGAGCTGTGTAGAATCAGAGACTTGGGACTTGAAGACTTGGGCCAAATAGTTTAAAACACTTGTTCAACAACTATACTAAAAGTACTGCATAAAGTGTGAAAGTATCTTACTCAGAATACCAAGTAATAGCACTGGAGAGGCTCAAATCTGGTGCAACAAGCAGAGTTTATTGTCAGACAGCATGGCAGACAATAAACTGAGGTTGTCTGGAGGCAGACTGACTGAAATCACATTTTACTTTAGCTTTTATACATTCTGGGACTCCTGGAGTCCCTCCTCTTTTATGGATCGCCCTCTATTGGTCGGTTATGTTGATGTCAGGCGTTTCAGTGGTTCTGAGTACATGTGGACTGTTTTGACATTGGCTGTTCGTACCACCTGTAGGTTTTCTTGTAGGGCAAGTTGTATTTAAAACAAAACCACATGTTCAGTCATGTTGTTCCACTGGGCCAGACGGGTTATCTCAAACGTTCAAGTTAGTCTACAGCCTCTACATACACAGGGTCAGTTTACATGTTACTGACCCTTACAAGATGAATATGCATAGTTATTACACATTGTACTATTGATTAATCTACTATTACTCCTTAGACACACCCTGTCTCTACTTGTTATATTCCCTAAAAATATACTACAACTGGAGATAGAATGGGCCTGTTCACACTAGTTGGCTGATTAAATGTAGTTTCCCTTTATTTTCCACTTCCCATCGTCTTTCTGCTAAACTGGTAATTTCATATTATTGTTGATTATTGTACATGTGTTTCCTCTGGGTGCTGCAGTTTCCTCTGTCTTTTAGTGATCTTTAGTAATCTTAGTAATATGCAGTTTGGTTAGTTGTGTGGAGCGTAGATGGATCCCTGTATTCCCAAGATGGTGTGGAGAGGTCTGAGCCAACAAGTTGGTCTGAGCAGGAGGACAAAGGTGAACAATCCATTTAAAATGGCTGGCGGTGCTTCTGTTTCAGATTAACAGACAACCTTTTGTAGTCTCTAACTTTATCTGTAATCACTCATTTTAAAATGCTAATATAGTTGATCATGCATGGTAATCATTAACCTGTGTTTATGCTGACTGCTAAGGACTGATTCTTCAGCCGATTAGACTGTTAGCAGGCTATTAAATAGGCGCTATCAGTTGCTATAAGTCCCATAGATGTGGGTCAATAGGGGCCTACTACACCCAGTAGTAGGATTTATCATCTATTCATTGTAGATCACTACAAAAAGCGAGAGAACACAACAGCGACCTGATCTCGGCTGTGAAAATACTGAAAATATAAGCTCTGAATAAAGTGAATTCATCCCTCAAACTATGGCTGTGGTAAAGCAGAAAACCTATCCTGAAAGATGTTTATGAAGACAGCTGGAAATACTGAGTGTTTGTTGCAGTGAAGTGCCGAATGAAATGTGTTAAAAAGTTGAGAAACAAGGCTCTGCAGGGAGCAGGTGTACCGCCTCTTATGTTCCCCAAAGAAACAAAACCTGTGACAAGGGTAGCTACTGGGAAACTAGCAAACATGGACTGCACATGGCAGATAATAAAAGGGTCCTTTGGGTTGTAAAAGAAGACTGTGGGAATATAACTCCCCACAGCCACCCACTAGATCTACCAACAGTAAAAGGTATTGGACCCAAATGAAATGTAAGTTGGGAGTCACTGAGGGGGAAATAAAAGAGAAGTAGAAACTGGCTAAAGATATGCACTCTCTATATCAAAACCCCACAAAACACAATGTAAACAGAGAGCCAGCTAAAGCTGCTTATAAAGCCTCCCAGCCAGGCTGAGGGTGATCACTGTGCCACCCAAAACCTGCAGCCCAGATCTGCCGTGACCCCTCTCACCACGACGCCTCCCCCCTTACAAACAAATACATTTGATGGCACTGTACAAAAACCAAACAGGCCTCACAATCATGTTATGTTCAAACATGAATAGCCAATTTAAACTCAACTGTGACAAACAGTTGGCTGTAAGTGATCCTGTTTTTTAACCCAAAGTTACTAGTCGAGCAGCATCACTACAAGAGGGAGAAGAGGGATTTTCATCATTACTGCTGGAGTGTCTAACATTACACAGAAGCATTTAGACATTTAGACATGTACAGTACAGCACCGACTCCTCCTGATTCACAGTACATTTTCCTACTCAGCCGAGGAGCTTTACAGCGAGTCTAACATCTACAATCTGGCTTTAGTTTTTATTTCAGTCTGTGTATCAGCTGCATCTGCACCATGCATAACAAGGCTAGTGTTAGCATGCTCGTGTATTTAGCTTCATCGTCCTGGGCAATGAAGGAAAATCAGTATATGGCTACAGCATGTGCTGTATATCTACATAAACACAGAGTCTCCATGAGTTGGCACCTATGACAAACATGAATTTTGAGGAAAAAACTGATGAGACTCTTTTTCTTTTTAATTTTTTAGATGTGAAATTGAACTGATAAGTGTTACATGGGCTACTTAGGATGCCCTTAAAATGTTGTGCTCTTTAAACACCTTCCCATGAGATCAGGGGCCTCGTTACAGAAAAATATCCTCAGTCCTCCTGTCTTAACTAATCCTAACTATAACTGTACATTTTATTTTTCAGTCAGCACTCATCCTGTTATACCTGTATCTTTGATTCGAATGCACCAGTAGGCTACTCGATATGGACAAGCCAAAATATCAATGTACTCACTTACCACTGGTTAGCTAGAACTGAAACTAAAAGCTGGAGGCTGTTGTTAAGAAATACTATTTCTTCCACACATATACTGTATAAGAACCACATTATGTGTTTGCCCTGTGTATACCAAGGCCAACAAACAAGGCTGCCATCCAGCAGACTGCTGTTCATGTCCTGTGCTTCATGTTACAACCAGCTGGTCATTGTCCCATGTTCGCAGTGTTCATTGTCATTTTCACTGCATAAATGTAGTCGTTTTAAGCCCAACCATGTATTTCTTTCTTAAACCTAACTATAATGGTTTTGTCGCCAAATCCAACGTAACACCAAGGACCGTGACAGAGCTGGTATGTGACGGGTTGGGATGAGAGAGTGTTAGTATTTCTGTTGTTTTTCAAATATTCAAATATCCCTGAATGCAAATCATCATGTGTTCCTGTATTACCCGACATTCTCATTTACTTGTTTAAAACTCTGTGAAATAATAAAATAAATCTGAAAATAATCTGCCATTAGTCCAAGTCTAAACCGGTTAGTGTCTCCACTGAAATGGCAATAAAACAAGCACATTATACAGTATAAGCCAATCTAAGAGCTTTTATTAGTCTCTCTGACTGTTTCATTCTGCTTTTCATCTTTTTAACATAAATATTTCAGTCCAGCTGTGAGATGTGTATTATGTTGATCGAGGGCTTTTGTTGCACCAGAATTATATACTGTTGCTTAGTGAGCCCAAGGAAGCAGAGGAAGCACTGTGTGAGGTGAAAGGCTCCATTTCCACCTCTTAATCAATAGAAACGAGTGTTCTTAGCTGTAGCAGATCGTGCTTTTGTGAAATTATGACCAAGTGTTATGTCCCCTCCTTCCCCTCTTTTCTATTTCTTGCCTCCTCTTTCTCTCCTCTCGCCATTATTCTCTCTACCCGTCTGTCTCCTCTGCAGGTTTTGGCTTTGTAACATTTGAAATTGAGGATGTGGTGGAGAAAATCTGCGAGATCCATTTTCATGAGATCAATAATAAAATGGTGAGTGGCTTCCGTTGCAGAATGTCTGACACAGATCTGGATTAATGATTTTCCTCCGTGTAGCCGTTAAAGTGATGGTGGAAACTGATACTGGACCAGCCAGGGTGGAAACACACACACACACACACACACACACACACACACACACACACACACACACACACACACACACACACCAGTGAGATCCTGAGGCATGAGGGAAGGTCAGCTGTCTGTTCGGTGCAACTGATCACTAACCATAAAATTGTGTGAATGATCCCGAAACACTCAACAGGGCAGAACCGCCTGGCCCTACCTCTGCCCCCATGTCCAATTTCCACGCCAGGACGCTCTGCAAATTAGACTATGACGGAGGGTTTGTCATTGTACCCCAGTGAACACGGGGGTCCAACAGAAGGTCTCAGGTTGGAGTACGGTCTGTCTGCTCCAAACCTTCAGCTTAAATGCTCAAAGTATTATCAGTAGTAGTAGTATTTGTTTTTAGCTTCAGTGTTTCCATGGCTAGTGAAGGAGGAATATGGTGTCGGCATATTACGATACCATCATACCAGTCACAGTATGCCAAATATCCTCATAGTGCAAAATTTATCTAACTGATCTCCCTCCCTGTTATTTTGTTATTTAAAAGCTTTTATTTTGAAACAGCCAAATCATGAAATCTTGGGTTGTCACCAGCAGTGTACTCAGACAGTGGGTCCAGCCTAGAGACCTTAGTTTGATAAACTGTCAGGATTGTGCCACCAGTACAGGACTGGGACAAAAATAATCGGCCCTGGCATTTTGGTCCGGACCGGCCCACAGACGCCACCCATCTTCACATTCATATATCAGCGGCGCCTCCCAAGAAACACTAAAGCTGTGTAATGAAGGGAATTAAGGTTTAAGACAGAGGAAACAAAAAAAAATACATGCATACATACATTTATCAAGCAAAATTGTATTCTCCACTGTGGCTGCGGCTCAGAGGGTAGAGCAGGTCCTCCACCAATCAGAAGGTTGGTGGTTTGATCCGGCTGCTCTGGTCACATGACGATGTGTCCTTGAGCAAGACACCAAACCCTAAAATTGCTGCTTTCAGCATAGCTGTCGATGCGTGGATGAGCGTTTGGATCAGATCCTGATGGGCAGAGTTGGCACCTTGCATGGCAGCCGCGGCCATCAGCGTATGAATGTGTGTGTGAATGGGTAAATGCTAATGTAGTGTAGTGTAATGTAGTGAAGACCTCACCTCAGGCCACCCTGGTAGCCCCTCAACCCGGATTTTCTAAGTAACCATCTGATTTTCAAAACATCTCCCACAACAATACCCTGGTTTCATTCCCCCAGTTGGTCCAGATGTACGACATCAGGAACAAACAATTCCTGAAATAATACTTAAATCATCCATTCAGTCCAAATTTAACATTATGACCAGCAACCTCAGTCTTCCTCCTTCAACAAAACAGAAACATCTACTTCATGACTTAAAATGTTCACTGACAGCTCACACAGTATAAAGTACGTCACAGGACTCGCTTCACTGAGCAAAAAATGTTTAAAATGGAAATCTCATCAGACGCTGGTTCACACTGGACACAGAAAGCCTTCACAGTTCTGTTCAGGCCACTTGGCACTGCTCATGCGTTAAACGCTTGTGGATAGAAGTCGCTCGGTGTCTTCCTGGGCTGCCACATCCCATCATCCCCCTCTGCTGACCAGGAGACACATCAGCAATCAGCCTCATGACGAACAACAGACTACTGTGAAGCCCTGACTGTCACCAAGACGACCGTCCTCATGACGTGGAAATCAGGGAACACCATGTCACCTTCCCATGGATCCCATCACTTCACAAACACGGCAATAACAACCCTCTCCATCTGCTCATCCCTCGTTCATTGTTTTACAAACCTGATTCTATCCATCCTCATAAATACTCATTTTATTTTATTTTATTTATGAATATTATTATTATATTATTTTGTATTGATTATTATTAGTTACCTATCTTTCTGCTGTTTTCAGATTACTGATAAAATGATTTAATATATATATTAATTTTACTTTATTATTATTATTATTTACTTTATATGTTTTGTCAGCTTCATTATTATTGGTACATATTTATTTTTTGTTCCCTCTTCTGTATCAATATGGTTGATATTTTACCATTTCCATTATTGCTCCAAATATTAACAATATTATTGTAGAAATTATTAATTGTTACTATTGTTATTACCATTATTAGTATTATTGGATTTAAAACACATACTAACCTATCATCACATCATCATATCAATCAAAGTATTTTTTGTTTTTTTTTTTTTTTTTGTCTTGTAACTGATCCATCCAAACAACCCAGAGGTGTAGACATGAGGAAAAAGCCCTGCACCTGGTAGCACATCACATGCTTTTATTGTTTGGGGAGCTCAACAGTGCTGATCATGATTTCTTTATTTTAGTGGATATCTCCCCATAGAGGCCCGCAGCCCCCATCCTCCCACCACACCCCTCATCACCTGGCCGGCTTCGGGCTACTGGGGAATTGCATGCATCGTTAACTCCAGCAGGGGAGGGCAGGTACGAGGAGGGGTAATAGAGAAACATAGAGGGAGAAGAAAAATAAATACAGCCTGGAATCCCAGCATTAAAGGAGAACGAAGCCTATTTTTCCATGTTCTGTGTCTAAGTGACTAATGGAGGCAACACTTCCTGAAATAGGTCTGGTAGCATCTGGTTGAAGCTCCATTTCTGACCACAGCACCTATCAGGTTTACCCTGCCCTGGCTGGTTGGCTGACCAATAGCCTTTCATATACAGTATAGAGAAGTCATTCTCCAGAGCACTGTTTTTACAGATTTAGGTCCATTTCATTTCAGGAAAAACTGGGGTGGATGAAATCATGTTTCTGTGAAAGTGTGGCGCACCACCCACGGGTGCAACGCCCCCCAGCCTGGCACATGCCCGGCACCTTGTCAGTCCCTGGTGTCCCTCATGCAGTTGTGTCAGCACATCAGATCTTAGTGCGGCAACAACAACAAGCCTGACCTCGGATAACAGCAGCCCATCAGTCTGAGGGAGGTGTGCCCTGCAGACTAATCTGTAGCTGCATTAACACGGACACAAATAATCAGAATAAAGGCCCAATCAGATTAAAAATGCTCCATGTAAACACGGCGGTCGTAAGATTCAGATCCGATATGACCCAATCCCAGAGAAATTTCATTCTGAATGAGAGAGGTGGCGTCCATGTACACACCCATTCGGATCACGTCTTGCTGGTCGGGGTAAAATTATCTCCACTGAGCATGTGCGCTACGTCAGTGTGACGCGAGACAGACAAGGTGACGTTTGTTAACAACACAGACGGAAGTACAGCTTCTTCTTCTTCTACTATTTCTGGAAAATTACACAACTCTGCGCATGTCCAAAGGATTTATTCTGATTAAACGCTCGGTGCACATATACGCACATCATGATCGGATCATTTTATTTAGCCTCCATCTAAACAGTGGATTTGAAATTTCTGATCAACCGAGGTCCAGATTGGATTGGAGAAATTTGGCGCATGTAAACGTGGCTGCTGTTACCTTTGGTGGCTTTCCAAAAGAAACCCATAACCCTTAGCAGCTCTCCATCCTGTTGTGTGGCTGCGTGAAATTTTTGAGATGAGACTGATGCGTTAGCTACTACAAACTCCACATATGCTACCTCTGGGTCTATGCCCCATCACCTACATCAGTCAACAACCATCTGGGGAGGGTGTTGGTGATGACCAGCTGTTTGGCTCATATATGGATCCTTAAAAGGTGCATGAGAAGCCTCTAGCCCCTTGGAGGTGCTTTGTCCAAGTCATATGTGTTTATGAGGGGCACCAGTGGTTTGAAACCACTATATCTTTTCTTTGAGTCAGACAGTAGCTGACTGGCTTTAACTTACCATCATGTCGCTGTAACTGCGCCGCTCCTAAGCCGTGGATTATAGAGGTTAAGATGGCATCAAGCTAGACGGCAGCCTGTTGCAGCAGCTCCTGGTGTGTGTTTCCATTTGATGTCTTATTGTCATTTTATTTTCTTTTTCTTGTGTTTTTTCAACTATCTCTTTAAATGATTGAGCAGGAATGACCACCTTTTGTGTTACAACTTTTCTCATGGTTTTACTGCTACTTTCTACATTGTTTTTAACGGACAATCGTGCAGGCATTGTAGACTCATGCAACCAGCTGATTGCATTGTGTAAACCATGTTAATGTGGAAGAATGTTTCTGTTGCCCAGGCTGTGTTAGCTGTGGGGAAACATTCATATTACTTTCCGAGGGACTTCTTGTCTACCCTGAATTCAGCTATTAGTGCATTTTTAAGTGAAACTTTCAGGACCTAAGGAGTTACAGGTTTTCTATCCAAAAGCACAAAACCAGTGTTACTGCCCACAGTGAGACCTGAAATTGTAAAGGAGCTGCAGAGGTGACTCCAGAGTTGCAGAGCTGGTGCTAAGTGATCATCATGGGGAACGTAAGGTCCTTGGGCATGGCTGCACACACATTTTCCAGACCACAGTGCAGCATTACCCGACTTCACGGCTGTTCGGGTGGACAGGGAAGATATACGGAGCGGTGAGAAGAAGGGCGGAGGGATTGCACTGTATGTGAGCGAGAGGTGGTGTAATCCTGGACATCCAGGCTGTGTTAGCTGTGGGGAAACGTTCATATTACTTTCCGAGGGCCTTCTTGTCTACCACTGAATTCAGCTGTTCAGCTGTGCATTTTAAAGTGAAACTTTCAGGACCTAAGGAGTTACAGCTTTTCTACCCAAAAACACACACACAAAAGGCAAATCTGCCAAACCCAAAACAATGTTGTGTTTTCTCAATATGGTATTTTGTCATAATACACACTATCATCATATGAACTGACATTTCAAAGAACCAGGTAAACACCAATGTGCTCATTGTAAAGCACATCGGCAAAAGTAAGTTTAACAAAAAAAAAAGTGTGGTTTAGAGCTGCAGTGTCACGGCCCTTCTTCTTAGAGAGTGATGCGCTTTGAATGTTTGAAGACATCTGCGTCTTCTATTGAGTCTGAATACACATTTTATTAGGGTTCAACTCTAGAAACATGAAACTCGGCCCAGTAACTGGAAATGATGCGCAAATGCTTCCCAAGAAATATGAGCCCAATCGACCACATGGTGGCGCTGTAATTAACGCCCCAAAACCTTGGAAAGGCCACGCTCCTCACACCATCAGTCTGACTGGCTTGAAATCTGACGCACATCCCTCCGTGGGGCGTGGCCTACTTAGCATTAAATACTACAGTTATACTGCAGTATATTATGCCTTTGCTGTCTTTGCTGTGAACTGGAACGAAGTAGAGACATGAAACTTGATGTCATAACTGGCCATGATGTCATAACGCTTAAAATAAAATATGATCCCACTTGGCCACATGGTGGCGCTACAGCGTTTTCAAGGATGGGCCCGTCACACCATATATCCCATTGACTTGTAATTTGACACACATGCAGCTCAGTGTGCGCTACAAAAAGCCTCAGGAGTCCCTAGTTTTCATGACTAGATTTTCTGTCAGTTTGAATTTTTTGTAAAACTCATTTTCGACGTCTTTTCCTAAACAGTAGGCCCAATTGCTACCATATTTTCTGTGGATCATTATTGGCCCAAGCTCATCAAAAAATATAAAAAGTTCGTTGATACCTAATTTCATTTTGAAGATATTCATTGGCCATAATTCATTGACCATTAGTCTAATCATCATAAATCATGGTAGATACTTTTAGTACGTTTGGGAATACGTGTATCGCAGCAGTTTCAGCTTAACCCACAGGTGGGACCTCAGATATATATAAAAGATGTTATTATGACATCTCAAATTACTATTTTATATTGTCATCCCCCTTAGCATCTTGAACTAAGACAAAGGTGCTGACGAGCCAGAGTCAACAATGACTGTCTCTGTTCAGACAGCGTTTCCTGAATGCTCTTGTAAGACATGACGGATGGTTTAAACAAAGACTAAAAACATACAGTATGAATTAAATGTAAACTGAAAAGTTGTAAAAATGATAAGTAAAAAAAACGTTTGACCATGACATGAATACATTTTAAAACAAAGGTGTATGTATCTGGCTGAGATATTTGCCAGCTGGACAGTCTAAAACTAAAGTTGAAAAGAAGCTTTCGTATTTTTGAATGTGTAGTGTAGCATTTCCATCTTTGCTTCTTTGCTTCTGTGACTTACCAGTTGTTTGCTGCTAGCTGTTCTCACCACTGCTGTGTCCGTATGGCATACCAAACATAGCAGTTTCAAAAAACTTGAAGTCAATTCTCAGCAAAATGGCGGGACGTCGCCACGACTGAAAGAGAGACACTAGATGGTAGAATTAAACTGTCCAGCATTGTTACCTGAAAGAAAAAAGAAGGATTTGGTCTGATTTGGTAGCCTCACTGTGGTCCCACAAGCAACAACAGCATTTCAAAATCTAAAAGGCTCCAGGACCAGTGGCAGTCGAAGCGGGGGGGGAGGCATACTCACCAGGCACTGCCGCCTGACCCCCTTCAGGAACCACTTCCTAGAAGGAGCCAAAGACCAGTCTGTCACCAAAACCCTCGTGGCAGGAAAGCCTGCAACACTTGACAGTGAAATGACATCCATCATTCGCAAAGAAGAGAACAGACCCAACTGCACAGGACCAGGGCCTAGACTCTCGAGACTACCAGCAGTAAAAAACTGACCACAATCCTATTTTTTTGAGCAACTCCATACAGATGCAATCTACCTACAAAATATGTTCTCCAGCTTCTTCATAAGTCTCCCAAAAAAATGGTTCAATTCCTTCTGCACTGATCTGAGTGCCAGTCGGTACAGAGTTTAACTGCTGTTTGTTTCCTTCCAGTACTGGCTTTCATCCATTTAGCGATGTAAGGGTTGTTATTTCAATAGATGGCAGCTACCTTTTTGGCAACCACATTGTCAGTATAAAACTGTACATAATCTGTTATTACCTCAGTGGCTATGTCTATGTCCTGGTTATGGCTTTGTTGTCCGTGCTCCACAGGTAGAATGCAAAAAGGCCCAGCCCAAGGAAGTGATGTTTCCCCCAGGGACACGAAGTCGAGCAAGGGGCCTACCGTACACTATGGATGCCTTCATGCTGGGCATGGGCATGCTGGGTAAGTACACTGCTTCAGTATGTGTGTGTGTACATAATGTACTTATCTGACTCAGCTTAATGCCTTTCTTCAACCACGGAAAACGCCTTTAGCTTCATGTTCATGGAAGTAGCACTACAGTCGGCTATGACACCTGAATTTCCCTCCGGGGATTAATAAGGGTTCATCTTATCTTATCTTATCTTATCTTAATATTTCTTTGACATTGAAATGCACCTGTTTGTTTGGTATTTTCATAACAAGCACAACATGCACAGTGGAGAAGCTGCAAAGATACATGAAGCATTGACAAGTATGTTTTATCACAGATTTAGTCTTTGACACAAAACCATGGGGAAAAACTGCATAGCTGATAATTTATTGACTCAAAAACTAAATGCAAGGATGAAATATGTGTTGGATAATTAGACTTATTATGTAAAAGAGAAATATGTTTGGCCCAAGCCAGTGAAAATCAGAATAGAGTATGTGACATACTTTCATATTTGCACTGTTGACTTCTGGTTGGACAGGTCACTCACACATCGGGGGGGGTGGAGCACAAATCTCCGACAGGTCACATCCTGCAGGTGAAGCTGCCCACTGGCAGCTGAAAAGAAGTGGCTGGCAACATGTGTTTGGGGTAGCAGATGTTGGTCTACACTACCATACAGGCGCTACACAGTTCAGTGGAGTCAAGGCTGAGAGGCCAATGATGAATTATCTCACTCAAGTTCGGATTTTACTTTCCCACCCTTTTGCAGATATCATGGGTTGAATATGTATACAATCCATAGATAATGTGTATGGCCTTTTCAGAACCTCTCTAGGACCCCTATACTCTTTTAATGAACTTATTAAAGACCATATAAAACAAAATATGAATACTGGGTTTGTTACTAACCACGCAGCCAAATTTGATTAATTGATAAAAGCTTTCAAAATCATGGAAAAATAAGCAGTATTCTGTGCTCTGAGACACTGGCGGCGTGTCTGCTGAAGGTGCTGAAACCTTGCATGTTTTCAGTAACTATTTCCCAACATTTATAATGTCTTTAAAACAAATCTGAATTTCCTTTACGCAGCCTTTAAATCAACAAGACAAGATACAGTATCTGTATGCATGGATTCAAATAGAAGAGAGACAGCAGAATAAATGCTGAATTAAGACGGGAACAAAAGGAATGGAGAAATGGGGGGATTTTCATCCATGTCCTCACATCGCCTCACTGGTCAGATGAAAAACTGAGTGTGACTCCATGAAAGACTGAGTGTGATATGACGAACATTCATGTCGCCTTCTCTCCAGGTTATCCGAACTTTATCGCTACGTACAGCAGAGGCTACACCAGCTTTGCCCCAAGCTATGGCTACCAGTTACCAGGTAATTATTTGATTCCTCCTTTAACACACACACACACACACACACACACACACACACATTTAAAGGGCAATCCACACAAAGCAGACTAATCTCAGTGAAATGCAATCCCCCTTTCTCTCCAAATTTGATTTGATAACACGACACTAAGCTATTATTTCCCCATTCATGACCCATAAATACCTTTAACCTGAGAAACGGAGCGCTAGTAATCAGCAGTCCACACTTACCACCAGACCTCATGCTGTATGTGGTATAGTGGGAGGTGGGCTGGTGGGCCAGTTCCCTGTCTTGATGCCAACATGTGACGATACTTTCTAGAGAGAATTCCTTTAAAAGTAAAGCAGTATTATTATTACTAGTATGTAATTATATTATTTTAGCTACAACACAAAGATTGTTTAACAGTTTAATAATGACACATCTTAATCATACATGTTCATCCAATTAAACATGCATCATGCAGGCTGTCGCTGCTCTAACCTGTTAACATGGACGGCGAAATAAAAACACAATGCACACACACTGCTCACGTTCCCAGTGAGTCCCCGACATTATTTAAAGGTACCATATTATGCTGATTTTCACGTTCATACCACATACAGTATATTTCAATTAAAGCATGTTCACTGTAAAGTTAAAAATATACATACGTATTAAGGGTGGGCAAAGTTGGGGAAAAAACTGAACCGTTCGGTTTGCTGGTCACGGTTCGGTTTGTGTATGTACCGTTCATTTGAAATAGGTTATGAGGCCGATTGTGTAGTTTTCGGTTGTGTTTATTGTCACACTAGAAATCAAGGCCTATGGACAGAGGCTGGGACACGGTGGACAGAAATATGAGGCATAGCACATGGACAGTGTAACTGAAGCTGAGGTCGTGTGTTGTGATTGGCTCAATTTCAGCGAGGCGGACCAGATTTTACTGAGCGAGTCTCTCAACCACCGTCACTGTGTTCACACTACTACAGCTATTAACTCTCCACCACACGTTAGCTCAGCGGCTAACAGCGAATGGTAAACATGTCAGTAAATGACTGTAGTTCCTTCTAGTCAGCAGTGATCAGTGGTTGTTCAGGAGTTTATTGTTAAGGGAGGAACAGTAGCAGCGAAGAGGTGATGATCTGTTATTGACAAGGGTCCAAACTACAGAGCCTCCATGTTATTAATATATTATCCTCATAAAGTTTAGGAGCAACGTAACCCTCGACTACACAAGCTGAAACTAAAGCTGGCAGTAGACTCTGTAGTCTGACTGTTAGGTTAGTTTGTCATGTATCTCAGTAGTAAACTAAAGCTGGCAGTAGGCTCTGTAGTCTGACTGTTAGGTTAGTTTGTCATGTATCTCAGTAGTAAACTAAAGCTGGCAGTAGACTCTGTAGTCTGACTGTTAGGTTAGTTTGTCATGTATCTCAGTAGTAAACTAAAGCTGGCCGTAGGCTCTGTAGTCTGACTGTTTAGGTTAGTTTGTCATGTATCTCAGTAGTAAACTAAAGCTGGCAGTAGGCTCTGTAGTCTGTTTAGGTTAGTTTGTCATGTATCTCAGTAGTAAACTAAAGCTGGCAGTAGGCTCTGTAGTCTGACTGTTTAGGTTAGTTTGTCATGTATCTCAGTAGTAAACTAAAGCTGGCAGTAGACTCTGTAGTCTGACTGTTAGGTTAGTTTGTCATGTATCTCAGTAGTAAACTAAAGCTGGCAGTAGGCTCTGTAGTCTGACTGTTAGGTTAGTTTGTCATGTATCTCAGTAGTAAACTAAAGCTGACAGTAGGCTCTGTAGTCTGACTGTTAGGTTAGTTTGTCATGTATCTCAGTAGTAAACTAAAGCTGGCAGTAGACTCTGTAGTCTGACTGTTAGGTTAGTTTGTCATGTATCTCAGTAGTAAACTAAAGCTGGCAGTAGACTCTGTAGTCTGACTGTTTAGGTTAGTTTGTCATGTATCTCAGTAGTCTACTGCTGCCAGTATCTTTTTTATTTTTCTTATTGGATTATTTTTTTATGTTTCTCAATAGTAAACTAAAGCTGGCAGTAGACTCTGTAGTCTGACTGTTAGGTTAGTTTGTCATGTATCTCAGTAGTAAACTAAAGCTGGCAGTAGACTCTGTAGTCTGACTGTTTAGGTTAGTTTGTCATGTATCTCAGTAGTAAACTAAAGCTGGCAGTAGACTCTGCAGTCTGACTAGGTTAGTTTATGTATGACTGATACCGACTGATGTTTGTGTTCTTCAGTTTTTATAAACTTCACTCAGGAATCTGATTGATTTTATTGATCTGTCAGATTGTCTCCAGTCAGATATTAATGAGTTTCTATGGAGACTCTGCTGTTGTCAACATCACTGTTGCTGCTCTAGAAACATGTGTCCTAGTTGGATTTAAATATTCAAATCTAATCTGGTTCTGACTTTAAAACCAACCAGGCTGACATCAGTAGAGCTAATATGAACACTTCAATATCTGTTTATTGATCACCAGTCATGTCATCATCTCAGTATTGATCAGTGTTATTGCTCATGGCAGATTGTCCTCATATGGTGCTGCCTAGTTTATGTTACTGTAGTTTAAAAAGCTGTAGTGCTGCTGACCTAATGCTGACCTTTTAGTTGATGATTGGATGGAGTCACACGGTGTGACAAAGCCGAGGAAACAGGATTAAAACATGTCACCTTCAGGACTGTTCTGCCTTCAAGGCTACAGACCACCGGAGAACACAGCAGGCTGCTGCCACTCTCTCTCTCTTTTTTTCTTCTCTCTCTCTCTCTCTCTCTCTCTCTCTATCTATCTATCTCTCTCTCTCTCCCCCCCCCCCCCCCCCCCCCCCCCCTCTCTCTCTCTCTCTCTCTCTCTCTCTCTCTCTCTCTCTATCTATCTATCTATCTCTCTCTCTCTCTCTCTCTCTCTCTCGGTCTATCTTCTCTCTCTCTCTCTCTCTCTCTCTCTCTCTCTCTCTCGTGTGACTGATTTTCTATCTCTTTCTTGCTGGTTTTTGCTGTAAACAGGGTGGAGGTGGTGGATTTGAACAGTGGTGTTTGTTTGTAGGTGGAATATATTTTAGTTTAGGGGGTTGTTGGTGTTGTTTGGTCCGCCGGCGTTTGTCGCTGGTCGGCGGGTTAAACTCCAGCATGGAGTTCACCAAACTAACCCGGAAACACGGCATTAAGATCCCCGCTAGCTGGCAGTGCTCGGTGGAGGACTGCAGCCTGGCCGTCGGGGAGGTGCTGGACCACCGCAGCATTAAATCCGCGGCCAGGATGAACAGCTCGGTGGTGATTTTTGTCGATGCGGTGGAAAAGGCGAACAAAGTGATCGAGAGCGGGGTGGTGATTAACGGGCGGTTTGTGTCGGTGTCTCCGCTCGCCACGCCGGCAAAGCGGGTCATCATTTCAAACATCCCGCCATTTGTCAGTGATGATCTCCTGCTGAGGGAGCTGTCCCGACACGGGAAGGTGGTCTCCCCGGTCAGGAAGCTGGTCTCCCCGGTCAGGAAGCTGGTCTCCCCGGTCAGGAAGGTGGTCTCCCTGGTCTCCCCGGTCAGGAAGCTGGTCTCCCCGGTCAGGAAGCTGGTCTCCCCGGTCAGGAAGCTGGTCTCCCCGGAGCTGGTCGTCAGGAAGCTGGTGTCCCCGGTCAGGAAGCTGGTGTCCCCGGTCAGGAAGCTGGTCTCCCCGGTCAGGAAGCTGGTCTCCCCGGTCAGGAAGGTGGTCTCCTCAGGAAGCTGGTCTCCCCGGTCAGGGAAGGTGGTCTCCCCGGTCAGGAAGCTGGTCTCCCCGGTCAGGAAGCTGGTCTCCCCGGTCAGGAAGCTGGTCTCCGTCAGGAAGCTGGTCTCCCCGGTCAGGAAGGTGGTCTCCCCGGTCAGGAAGCTGGTCTCCCCGGTCAGGAAGGTGGTCCCCAAAGCTGGTCTCCCCGGTCAGGAAGGTGGTCTCCCCGGTCAGGAAGGTGGTCTCCCCGGTCAGGAAGCTGGTCTCCCCGGTCAGGAAGCTGGCGGCGGGCTGCAGATCCCCGCTGGTGAAACACGTTGTTTCACACAGGCGGCAGGTTCACATGATCGGGGCTCTTTTTTTTTCGGGCCTTTAGAGCTTCTCATGGGTTAGCTACAGATATAATTGATTTAGCGGAGGAGGGTCATGGGGAGAGCTCAGAGGGGAGAGAGCAGTAAGAGAGGAGACACACAGGGAGGAGACACACAGGGAGGAGAGGCAGGAGGAGACACAAGGGAGGAGACACACAGGGAGGAGACACACAGGGAGGGGAGACACACAGGGAGGAGACACACAGGGAGGAGACACACAGGGAGGAGAGACAGGAGGAGACACACAGGAAGGAGAGACACAGGGAGGAGACACACAGGGAGGAGAGACACACAGGGAGGAGAGACAGGAGGAGACACACAGGGGAGGAGACACACAGGGAAGAGACACACAGGAAGGAGACACACAGGGAGGAGACACACAGGGAGGAGACACACAGGGAGGAGACACACAGGGAGGAGAGACAGGAGGAGACACACAGGGAGGAGACACACAGGGAGGAGACACACAGGGAGGAGACACACAGGGAGGAGAGAGACAGGAGGAGACACACAGGGAGGAGAGACACAGGGAGGAGACACACAGGGAGGAGACACACAGGGAGGAGACACACAGGGAGGGAGACACACAGGGAGGAGAAAAAGAGAAAGAGAAAGAGGCGGAACAAGAAAACTGTAGAACAGAGAAACAGACAGAGTGATGCAGGCAGTAAGGAGGAGGGGTCAGACAGAAAGACAGTGAGGAGGAGGTCAGACAGAAAGACAGTGAGGAGGAGGTCAGACAGAAAGAAAGTGAGGAGGTCAGACAGAAAGACAGTGAGGAGGAGGTCAGACAGAAAGACAGTGAGGAGGAGGTCAGACAGAAAGACAGTGAGGAGGAGGTCAGACAGAAAGACAGTGAGGAGGAGGTCAGACAGAAAGACAGTGAGGAGGTCAGACAGAAAGACAGTGAGGAGGTCAGACAGAAAGACAGTGAGGAGGTCAGACAGAAAGACAGTGAGGAGGTCAGACAGAAAGACAGTGAGGAGGAGGTCAGACAGAAAGACAGTGAGGAGGTCAGACAGAAAGACAGTGAGGAGGAGGTCAGACAGAAAGACAGTGAGGAGGACAGACAGAAAGACAGTGAGGAGGACAGACAGAAAGACAGTGAGGAGGTCAGACAGAAAGACAGTGAGGAGGAGGTCAGACAGAAAGACAGTGAGGAGGACAGACAGAAAGACAGTGAGGAGGAGGTCAGACAGAAAGACAGTAAGGAGGAGGTCAGACAGAAAGACAGTAAGGAGGAGGTCAGACAGAAAGACAGTGAGGAGGTCAGACAGAAAGACAGTGAGGAGGTCAGACAGAAAGACAGTGAGGAGGTCAGACAGAAAGACAGTGAGGAGGAGGTCAGACAGAAAGACAGTGAGGAGGACAGACAGAAAGACAGTGAGGAGGTCAGACAGAAAGACAGTAAGGAGGAGGTCAGACAGAAAGACAGTGAGGAGGACAGACAGAAAGACAGTGAGGAGGACAGACAGAAAGACAGTGAGGAGGTCAGACAGAAAGACAGTGAGGAGGTCAGACAGAAAGACAGTGAGGAGGTCAGACAGAAAGACAGTGAGGAGGAGGTCAGACAGAAAGACAGTAAGGAGGAGGTCAGACAGAAAGACAGTGAGGAGGAGCAGACAGAAAGACAGTGAGGAGGACAGACAGAAAGACAGTGAGGAGGTCAGACAGAAAGACAGTGAGGAGGTCAGACAGAAAGACAGTGAGGAGGACAGACAGAAAGACAGTGAGGAGGAGGTCAGACAGAAAGACAGTAAGGAGGGAGGTCAGACAGAAAGACAGTGAGGAGGAGGTCAGACAGAAAGACAGTGAGGAGGTCAGACAGAAAGACAGTGAGGAGGAGGTCAGACAGAAAGACAGTAAGGAGGAGACAGAAAGACAGAAGGAGGACAGAAAGACAGTGAGGAGGTCAGACAGAAAGACAGTGAGGAGGACAGACAGAAAGACAGTGAGGAGGACAGACAGAAAGACAGTGAGGAGGCAGCAGGAGCAGAGCAGACTGGGTTGAACATGGCAGCAGAGCAGCAGAGGACATCCTCAGGGACAGTGATGAGGACATGATGACAGATGAGACTGGTTTTAAAGTTCCTGCTCTGAAAAGAAAAGTAATAGAAAATAGCAACGATACTCAAACTAAGAAGGAGGAAACACGTAAACTAAGACGAAGTCAGAAAATGAGACAGACAGAGAATGAGTCCAGCATGGAGGAGGAGGAAGACAGCCAGTCTTACACTGGGTCACAGCAGGAAAACATGTCCACAGTTAAAGAAATAAGGACATTTCTACAGATAACAAAAAACATGAAAAATGTTAAATATGAGGAGTACTTCTCAGA
This sequence comes from Pterois miles, assembly GCA_947000775.1. Lineage (NCBI taxonomy): Eukaryota > Metazoa > Chordata > Actinopteri > Perciformes > Scorpaenidae > Pterois > Pterois miles. The sequence goes on along the minus strand of CAMQGK010000197.1, from coordinate 3,495 downwards.
CAAAGAGCTACTGCTGTTCTCTATCAGGACACAGATGAGAGACAAAGGAAATAGAGGTTTTGCTGACACAGAAATTTTCAGACTTAAGAAAATAGTTGTGAGACTGAAAAATGAACTTTTTAATGATGATGAATCAGGGACAATGTCAGACGGTCTGGCTTATCTGTGTTGTTTGCTGGGTGTTTCTTCTCAACTCAGGCCTCATGAGTGATCTGAGAGTTTCAACTTTAAACATAAATGGAGCCAGAGATGTGAGGAAAAATAAATAAAAATATAAATGTAATGTTAATTCAAGAAACACACAGTGACTGTACAAATGAAAGTGACTGGAGGAAAGAATGGGATGGACAGATTGTTTTTAGCCATCTAAACAGAAACAGTGGAGGAGTGGCACTTCTCTTCTCAAAGCACTGTTATTAATGTGTATGCTCCCAATGTAGGATCTGAAAGACTGGGTTTTTTAGATGAGTTGAGTGGGGTTTTAAATAAGTGTGAACCAGAGGAGTTTTTGTTTTTAGGGGGAGATTTTAACTGCACAGAGAGGGATTTAGACAGGAACCATATCGAACCTCATCTTGCCTCAAAACACAAAATGAAGAAGCTGGTAGAAACTCATAAGCTGTCTGATATGTGGAGAGAGATGAATTGGAAAAATAGACAATATACCTGGTTCAGAGTCATGAAAATTATCTTTCAATGGCCAGATTAGACAGGTTTTATTGTTTTAAGCATCACCAGAGCATTTTTAAAGGATGTAAGATTGTCCCTGTTGGTTTCTCGGACCATTCTATGGTTTTATGTGACGTTTTTATTGCAAATCTTAAACACAAGTCTGCATATTGGCATTTTAACACTGCTCTTTTATTGGATTTACAGTTTAAAGAAATGTTTGTTTTTTTATGGAAAAATTTCCAAGAGAGAAAAGAAGATTTTAAATCATTGAAAGAGTGGTGGGATTATGGAAAAGTGAAACTCTCAATGTCTCTCATAACCTCACCAAGTCTATCAGAGATCTAGAGATCTAGAGAGAGCTGGAAAATGCTGCAGAGACCACAGGAAATCAAGGTCACTTTAAGGACCTCAGATCTAAAAGCCTTATTGGCAGACCTGCTAGGCTGCAGGGCACAGGGGGCGCTGGTTCGGTCTCGGTTTCAGAGCGCTGCTCTGATGGACTCGCCGTCCAAGTTCTTCTTTAGCCTGGAGAAGAAGAACGGGCAGAGCAGGTTTATTCACGCTCTGCGGTCACCTGCAGGACGGCTGCTGACCGATGGGAAAGAGATCCGGCAGAGAGCTGTGGACTTTTATGCTCAGCTCTTTGAGAGCGAGTTCACTGAGGATGAGGAGGCGTTTGAGTCGTTCTGCAGGGGGCTGCCCTGTGTGTCCCAGGAGACCAATAAAGACCTGGAGGGTCCCCTGACAGCAAAGGAGGTGTTGGTGGCTCTGCGAGACCTGCAGGGGGGAAGGCCCCAGGAACTGATGGACTACCACCAGAATTCTACAGAGCTTTTGGACTGAGCTGGGAGAGGATGTCCTGGACGTTTTTAATGAAAGTTTTAATGATGCATGTTTGCCTCAGAGCTGCAGGAGAGCAGTTCTGACTCTGTTACCAAAAAGGCCTGCAAAAAAAGGAGACCTGAGGCAGGTCTATAGTTGACAACGTGGTCACTGATTAGAGACTTTTTGGAGGTCTCTGGTTCATTGGCGTGTGATGCTGTGGGTTTGGTTTCTTTGGACCAGGAAAAGGCATTTGATCGGGTTGAGCATCGTTATCTTTGGAAAGTTTTAGAAAGACTAGGTCTCAGCCCTGATCTTATTGCCAAAGTCAAGGTGTTGTATGAGGACATTGAGAGTATTTTGAAAAAATCAACGGGGATCTGTGTAAACCTCTTAAAGTAAAACGTGGAATAAGACAAGGATGTTCAATGTCTGGTATGCTTTATGCCCTCTCTATAGAACCCATGTTACATAATATTCGGTCACATATGGATGGTGTGTGTTTGCCTGGGTGTACTACACTATTTTGGGATAATCTGCATTGGGTTCCCACAGAGTGTGCTGTACTTGCCAAAGGAGGAAGGGGGGCAGGGGTTAATACACCTGGAGAGCAGGTTAGCAGCATTCAGGCTACAAACAGTACAGAGATACCTGACAGGGACTGAGCAGGTCTTATGGAGGCCAGTGATGAGGACATCATTTTAAGGGGAGTGTCTGGTTTAGGATTGGATGCATCTGTGTTTTTAACTAATTGTAATCTTTTACGTCTGTATAACTTGCCTGCTTTTTATCAGGGACTGTTCAGAGCATGGACTCTTTTTAAATGGAGCAGACTGGAACCTGCAGCTTCAGTGTTCTGGCTGCTGGAAGAGCCGTTAATTCATGGAGCGCGACTGGACGTTCAGGACGGCAGCAGACCGGGTCTCAGTCGGAGGCTGGTCTCTACTGGGACAGTGAAGCTGAGGCATGTAGTGGATGCTGCTGGTCCTGGTTTCCATAATACAGAGGAAGTGGCTTCCAAACTGGGACTGAGGTCACTTCGTCAAACTAGAGACATTTTAAATACCTGGACTAAAAGACTGAGTGACGAGGAGCTACAGATGGTAAGGGACTATTTTAATGGAACAGAAACTCCTGATGAAGGAGATCCTTCCCCTGAACTGGGTCTCACAGTGGATGGAACTGGTCTGACGGGACCTTTGGTCTACAGAGACGCTGCACCTGTAGACCTGTACATGGCCAGTGGGAAGCTGCTGTATAAGTACTGTGTTCAGGCCTTGAACAGGCGTAAGCTGAGTGGGGAGGAAAGACACTGTGTGGAGAGAGAGACTGAGACTGCAGGACGACTGCAGGCCCGTGTGGAGGCTGTTCTACAAACCTCCACTAAACAGGCGGTCAGGTGATCTGCAGTGGAGAATCCTGAAGGGGGCGCTAGCTGTCAATAGCTATGTTTCTAAAATCAATCCATCAGTGTCGATCAGCTGTCCTTTCTGTTCAGAGCCAGAAACCATCTTCCACTGTTTCTTAGAGTGTGGCAGACTGGCTGCTCTGTTCCACCTGCTGAAACCTGTTTTTTAAAATGTGTGGAGAGACTTGGTCAGAAACCGCCTTCATCGCTGGAGTTAAATACTCCAAGAAATGTGCAAAGAAATGCCAGTTGTTAAATTTTGTAGTAGGCCAGGCAAAATTATCTATTTACAAAAGTAGGAAAAATCAGATAGAAAATGTGGAAGGTGAGAGTCTAGTCTCTATGTTTAAGGGTCTAGTAAAAGCCAGAGTCAGAGTGGATTTCAGTTTTTATTCACTCATGAAAAAATGTGGATGATTTTATATCTCAGTGGTGTTTTACGGAGGCTCTATGTTCTGTGGTGGAGGGACGACTCATTTTTTAATTCTGTGTTTGATGTAAACATTGAAATATGTGAATGGTCTGCTGTTTTTTTTTGTAAATGTAACTGTTAATTATTAGAAAATAAACGTGTTTTTAAAAATCAAAAAAAA
>CAMQGK010000194.1:7100000-7264912 GCA_947000775.1 Pterois miles | reverse complement strand
TATAGTGTGTCAAAAACAGTCAGGAAAAAAAGTCATAGTATAGTATGTCGAAAAAAGTCATGAATAAAGTCATAGTATAGTATGTCGAAAAAAGTAATGAAAAAAGTCACCGTATAGAATATCGAAAAAAGTCATAGTATAGTATGTCAAAGAAAGCCATTTTATAGTATATCGAAAAATCTCATGAAAAAAAGTCATAGTATAGTATGTTGAAAAAAAGTCATAGTATAGTATGTTGAAAAAAAGTCATAGTATAGTATGTTGAAAAAAAGTCAAAGAAAAGAAAAGTCGTAGTATAGTATGTCAAAAAAAAAAAATCACAGTATAGTATGTCAAAGAAAGTCAGGAATAAAAAAAAGACATAGTATAGTATTTTTAAAAAATATAGTATAGTATTTCGAATAAAAGTCATGAAAAAAGTCATAGTATGTCAAAAAAAATCATCGTGTAGTATTTAAAAAAATGTCATAAAAAAGTCATAGTTTAGTGTGTTCAAAAAGTCGTAGTATAGTATGTCGAAAAAAGTCATGAGAAAAGTAGTAGTATAGTATGTCAAAAGTCAGGAAAAAAGTCATAGTATAGTATGTAAAAAAATCATAGTATAGTATATTTAGTATGTAGTCAGTCTCGAATATCGAAAAAAGTCATAAAGTCACAGTATGGTATGTTGAAAAGATAAGATATTCCTTTCTTGGTCCCACAGTGGAGAAATTCAAAAAGTCATAGTATAGTATGTCGAGAAAAGTCATAAAAAAATTCATAGTATAATATGTCGAAAGAAGTCATGAAAAAAAGGCATCATATAGTATGTCAAAAAAGTCATAGTATAGTATGTCGAAAAATTCATGAAAAAAGTCACAGTATAGTATGTCGAAAGAAGTCATGAAAAAAAGGCATCATATAGTATGTCAAAAAAGTCATAGTATAGTATGTCGAGAAAAGTCATAAAAAAATTCATAGTATAATATGTCGAAAGAAGTCATGAAAAAAAGTCATAGTATAGTATGTCGAAAAATTCATGAAAAAAGTCACAGTATAGTATGTCGAAAAAAGTCAGGAAAAAAGTCATAGTATAGTATGTCGTAAAAAGTATAAATGTACCTCATGTTTGTTCCATGCACTCCAGTCCTCACCTTGATGTCGTCGTCTCCATCCAGGCTGCTGCTCCTCCTCCAAAACCTCCAATCTTTTGTCTGAGAACCAGCATAGAAGACAAATGAGCTCTCTAAATAGGTTGTAATTTCAGTCTCAGGCATTAAGAAGTTTTGGACATCAGAGATAATGGTATTCTTGGGAAGTGTAACTAACACTGACAGACCACATAATTTAAAATAATTTTCAAGATATTCATAATGAAGCTAAAGAGGCCACTGAATTTAAAAAAAAGTGTTGTATGCTTTCAAATATTCAACAACACAAACCAGCTGGTAAAGAAAAAAAAACCTACCTCAGAGCTTCAGCACAGATAAGCGGTTCTGTTGATCTGTACAACGTTCCTCTTCTTCCCAGATGTTGTCCATTGAGGCCACATATCTACAAAAGTGTGACAAAGAAAAGCACTTAACATGCAACACAACTGATAGGTAAAAATTAAAAAAAATAAAAATCATACAACAATAATACACTTTTATATACAATTCATACTAAGAACCGTACAGAAACACAAGAGAGATGTTTCACCAAAATGAATATACCATCTAAATATGGCTGGCTGTGTTCATATTTGTAATCAGATTTACAGTAAAACTATTACCATACATATTTTTTCTGCAATACCTTGCATCCACAGTGAATTAATTTACATATCACACATACAATATACAGTATTAATACTGTAAAAACAAGAGAAATCATTTACGGTGTTGACAGTCCTGTTGCATGTAGCAGTGCCTTACATGACAGACTTTATTGTCAAACCCTCTCATGTTGTCCTCTCAGAACCCCGTAAAACATCAGTTCTCCCAACTTTTAAATGACTTCCCTCGGGCTGCTCTGAACAACCATCATAAGGCTCAGAAGCTTGGCTTTAAACTCTAATTTTAATATTACAGTGCTGAAAAACCCATTTCCTACATACATGTTTTAAGATGTGTGGGTCTGAACTGAAGTTAAGAGCCTCTGGATAAGGCTGCAGCAGGTTGATGCAGTACGTTAGTTCATAACAGCTGTCACGTTCGTTTCTGCAGTGAAGTGCTTCGGAGAAGTTTCCTTTCTTTAACACAGGCATTTATAGACGAGTCCTTCAACTAGCTAGCCTGTGTTTCACTAGCTTCTGTGGGTTTACTCATAGAGGGTTTCTTTGATCAGTCTTTCTGAAAATCCTATTCCTGGGGTTTTCTGTCAGGATTTCAAGATAAATGAGCATCCACTGTACTGCATGAATTTGAGCACCTCATCACTTTAACAACATTGTCTTATTAAGATTCAACTACAGCTCTCATGAGGCTTTGTAGTGCTGGTGTTTGGTTTTTTTAGACCACATTACTTACTGTTGTTACATGCGTTACATGTAAAATTTCTTTTGAATTATACTATAATGCTTATAAAACATAATGTTTACAACTTGTTAAAAAAAATTAAGATTTCCCATCATCCTCATCCGAGTCATGGGAACATTATCATCATATTAGATAGTATATTCATTTATGTGAATGGGGGAACCAGATTTTTTTTGGAAAGCCATGAAAGTGGAAACTGGTTTTATTATTTATTTATGTCTTTACAGCTATTACTCGTTTTTTTCTCCCAATCTGTCCTTTTTGTTTGTTTGTTTTGTATGTGTCTTACTATGCAAACAATCTATGTTACAATGATCATTATGTTGATGATTTGTTACTACGAAAGTGAAAATTCAATGAAACACATTCTAACACGACACTGAATGAAATGTAACGTTTTGAACACAAATAAAAAGGCTTCTTTAGGTTACAGTACTGCAACTTCTTTAGGTTTAGGCAACAATGCTGCAGCTTCTTTAGGTTTAGGCAAAAAAAACATGTTATTTTTAGGGGCAACAAGGTGTTTTGGATTAAAATAACTGTGAACACAAAAGAGTTACACATTGATGGTCTCCTGGGTGAAAACCCTGTTTTTTCATCCCACCCTTTGTCCCCAACCTCCACCCTTTATGGAGTTTCACAGTCTATACTACATCACACACCTTCTGCTTCTGCTCACCCAAATTACTATGGTCACTAGAGGTCACTGTCATGATCTTTTATACCTTCCTTTGGTGATCTACTATGTGAATAGATGATAAAACCTACTAGTGGGTGTAGTAGGCCCCTACTGACCTACATCTATGGGGCTTATAGCAACTGATAATGCCTATTTAATAGCCAGACAACCGTCTAATCAGTTGATTTGATGTTTAGTCTTTAAGATTTTTTTCGCCAGTGATCCCAGAAGATTCATTCTATTGACTACCTAACATTTTAACCTGTGTGGGTTGTTCATACCTTGATGTCACAAACTGTAAGACTCATTAACATCATTAAATCAACATTTCAGTTACTGAAAATTCAGATGAGTTGAACTGTGAATTGTTGGGAAAACACTGAAGAGCATGTGACCTCAGTGACTCATGTAACATCAATGAAAACAACCCACACAGGTTAAAATGCATTTCCCACTAAGCATCTTCCCATACAGTGAGACGCATGCACACAGCACTTTCTGTTAATACAGTAGTTTGTGTGTATCCATGCTTTGCCGTAGACTGCAGAGATATTGTACAGGAGTTAGATCCCTGTGCACTTTGAGATGAAGCTTGTCAGTTGCTACCACATTTGGTTTAAGAGGTACTGCTATTAGTGCCCTGTTCTCAGCAAGGTCAGTGCCTTTACAATGGTTTCCCTCTGCACTTATAAAGATTGCTACGTTTGTCTGGTCTGTTGTGGGAGTATGGGGAAAACTGGATCCTCTCAGAGGGCAGGACTCTGTATGACATGGAGGAAACACAATGCAATTAAACATGTGTTGTACCATCTGCAGGTCTGGGAAAGAGCTCATATGTAGTGACCCGAAGGGTAGGATGGCATCGTACAATACTGTGGCTGTTTGGCTGAAGACTTATTTTGTTATCAGGTTAACTATCTGATAATCCTCACTGATGTCACTAAGTGTCTGTTTTATGTTCATGAGCAACTGCTGGTATTCAGAAGCTGCAGTGGCTCTACAGAGTTTCTGTTTCAGAGCAGTAAGTAAAGGGAGACTAGGCAAATCTGTACTGTTCTGGTCTGTAAATCATTGGTTAGAGAGCCTAGAGACTATTCATGTTGTCAATGAAGCTTGCAGAAGTGAAAGGCAACAGAGAGAGAGGGAATCTGTCGCAAATCTCATCCTCTCCTGACACCTGTCATCATTCACTTTTTTGCAGAAGAAGAACAGTTTCATTGTGTGGACCCAGGAAGAAAACAGTATTGAATAACCCCCTTGGTCAAATATTTTTTGAGGAACTTCAGGCGGTGTGATAAATTAGGTGAGCCTGTAGATCGATAGCGCCTTCTTTCTTCATAGCTCAAGATGGGATTTGTCAAATTTGGGGCTAGAGAGAAGTCCATTTAGTTCATCACACTGACTGGCTGTAATTTCTAGGTAAGAAAGAACAATATGAAGACTGTGTGTATGTGCCTGTGTGGGCATGTAGCCTATAGGATTAGGGACTGTTTAGATTTTACCAATTAGATTTAGATTATCAAATCTACTTCTTATCGATTCCCACGTGTGATTCTTTGCTTTTTGGTTAATATGTTACAAATATTCCATATATTAATTCATAAAGTATTATTTCTTTATTAGTCTTTTACTTCTAAATTTGCTTTTTCTATAATAGCAGACCGCAAGAATAAAATCTTGATAAGTTTACAGCAAGATAAAGTAGCACAAGTAAAAAAAAAAAAAAAAAAAATCTGTCTGCTTAGATTTGTGAATGATCATTTTCTAAACCTGCAATAATATGCTTTTTTTTGGCCACTTGATTAGTGTATAAAGTTCATATGGCAAACGTGTTAGCAAACAGTTGCTTAGCAGATATGGAGCCACATTAACATCCACTTGGAGTCATGTTTCTTGCCACCTGATTTGTAGGCCTAAATCCAATAGTCTGATAATAAATATCAGTCTCTTTAGCTGCTAAATGCTCCACTATGTTTATCAGCTAATAACCTTCAGCTTACTTTTGCTGTCTGTTGTTTGGTGCTAGACAGGTAGCTGAACATAAATGCCTTCTGTGGCTGGAAATAAGAACGATGAGAGCAGCGAGAGTGATCCCAGTGGCAAGACGTGATACATAAATGATGACGTAAAAGATGCTGAAACACTGTATAACACACTGCGGCTTTGGGTTCACCCTGGACAGGTCGCCAGCCTACCACATGTTACATAGAGACAGACAACATATAGACAGACATCCATTCACACTCACATTCACACCTACGGGCAATTTAGAGTCAACCATTAACCTGTATGTCTTTGGCTGGGGGAGGAAACCGGAGAACCTGGAGAAAACTCATGATAACATGGGGCTCAGCGCGCAAGCCCTAAACCTATATATCTGTCCAAAAAGTCAGGGTTGATCCTAATGGGATGAACATGCACTATAGTGTGTGTGTGTGTGTGTGTGTGTGTGTGTGTGTGTGTGTGTGAATTATACACACATCCCATCCCATTATGAACAATCCTGATTTTTTTTTTTTGACAGATAGAGTGAATAGTAAAGTATATATATATATATTATTTCCTAAATGTTGTTTGGTGGCATTCACATAATCATTGACCATAATCATCAGATCATTGCACTTGGTTGGTTTAGTATTACTTCACATTGTATCCTTTGTTATTTAAATCTTATACAGTCTGCTAAACCTGAATTATTTGTGAATCTGTCTGTGCATTTGGCTGCACAACCGCTGAATGTTTGTGTTCGCCGCTTGGGGAAGGTCACCGTGGCAACTGCCCTGTACGCTGATGTCATATGCAAAGCCCTAATTATACATTTTAGTTGCTGAAAATAAAAAATTCCTTGTAACCACATTGTACCATCTACATACAAACGCTCTGAGGAACACTGTATGCAGGGCTGCAGCTTAGTAATGTTTTAAATTGTGTGTTCTCATAAAGTATTCATGAATTCAGTTTAATGCTAGAAAATTGAAGGGGAACCAACATAACAGCAACGCACAATTAAGGAAGAGAGAATCTCAGCCATATTAAACCCTAATGTCACTTGGTTATACAACATATACAAACAGAGCCCTTGAATATATATCGTGTTGCTCTAGATCACCATCTAAAGAATATTATGTCATCAATACTCGTGCAAAATCCTTCAGCTCTTCTTACATCTTCATCATGTTGCCCTATAGATTCGTGTGTGACACGCAAACTCATAAAAATGGCATCCTGTCATTTGCTTTTACATGTGCACCATTCTAACAGTCCAACTTCTGGCATGCTAATGGCTGGGAGTCTTAATTAAAATGTCAAGGTGGCGTGATGTCCCATTAAGGCTCCCCTCCCCTCCCCATGCCTTTTCTGCTTCTGATCCTCCCCAGGGACCTATTAGCCCAGGCCAAAATGATTGAAGTTCAAAGAGGTGAGCCCGAAGGTTGGACGCTCATCGCTTCGCGCTTCGCCGTCATCCCAGCATCCTCCAACCCTGACCTTTAGCAAGACAGCCATCCCTGCTAATGTGCTCGCATATCTAATGAGAGAGGGCTTTAGACGCAGACCTCCCTGTCAGCTGTGTAGGCGATAATGCCACCAACCGTTACCCACCCTCCTCTTCCAGCCCGCCTCCATCCACCTCCACACTGACTAAACAAAAAAAGGCAAAGTAATTTGTCAGGCTCTCCTGTCCCTCATTGTTGGACCATCCTTTGGCACTTTGCATCTTTTTGATTCACCTTTTCCGCTTGCTCTCTCTCGCTACCTCTCCAGCTGTCTGTCTCTTTTCTTTACAGTACCTGTTTTGCCTCTTCCTGTCTTCCTCCTTCCAAGGAAAGGTTATTGGAAAGGACAGGGCAATGCCTGCTTTTCATAACAGGCTCCTGTGGCTGTCACGGAGTGGCAAGGCCATTCTAATGAGCCTCTCTCACATACAGACGTGACGTCGCTTCAAATGCATAAATCAGTGTAAGACAGTGTCAATACTATTTATATTATTGAAATGATTAAACCAAAGTAGTTTGGTCAGGAAGCTTAAATGACTGTACAGTTAGAGCCATCCAAGATGTGCAGCTACTGTGCTTTACCTGAGAACTTAACATAATGTGATCTTACTAGAGCTTTACCAAACATTTGGATACTAGTGACAAAACTGAGCCTCCACATAACAGAAAGCTTTGGGATGAAGCTAATGAACTTGTGTCCATGTGTGGGAAGCCTTGGCCCAATCCCAATCTCCAACAAACTCATACTTTGCAGGAACGCGCCTCAAAGTAGTCTGTGAGTTTGTCAGAGATTGGGATTGGGCCAAGGCTTGGCTAAGGTTTAAGGTTTGCCCGCTGTCAAATCGTCAAGTCCTCGAGGGCTGTCTCAGACATTTTGAGCTCTTTATGCACACTTTCTGTGAGTCCACAATTCTGCAGACTTTCCCTGAGGGAACTGCATACAATTCATAACGTTGTGATGTTAAACACAGCGTTACCATGGTTACCAGGGGAAGCCCGGAAGCATAAAAAAAGAAAGGTAAACAAAGAGGATAAATTTGCAGAGAAACATTAACATTAAGGATTTAAAATGGTACATAAAAACACATGAAATCAGCGGAACGCAAGCATTAAACTATATTACACACCTGGTTTATTTGTTTACTTATTAACCATTTCTTTTAATTTTGCTTAAAGAAATTTGACAAAAACAAGTAAACTGACTATTTGACAGTTGCCTCTAGTCTTGTAAGGCAAGCGCCTGTAAGACGTTCAAATAGGCTGAAGAAATGTAATATAAAAACGCAGAATAGGCGAGGTAACGTGATATGTCGCTGCATTCTGCACTTTCAGCACTGTGACGTCAGTCACAGGGTTCGAGGCCTTCGGGGCAACGTTGGGATCGGGCCCTTGCTCCCCTTGAGAACTGTGGTAAAACAGGCCAGAGTGGTTGTGTTAATGGCTGTTCATGTGTTTGTGTGTGACTGTGGACACACGTCTTTCAACAGAGTGTCGATCTGATCTCTTCTTGCACCTCCAACCCATCTCCGCCACAATGACCACATGCTGAAAGCACACACACACACACACACACACACACACACACACACACACACACACACACACACACCTCTACTTCAACGTGTCGGAAACCTTTGGGACCTCCACAACCTTCTCTCTTGACCTCCCCAGAGACAATTATCCCAGCAGCCCCCTCCTCCCCTACTTGTTAACGGCTGTGGGTGGGATGGGGTCAAGGTAATCACTGGGCCATGAATATTTGTACCCACTCACTTCATCAGTGTGAGATTACCAACAGGGAAATCAATGAGCAGTGGCCTAATGAAGGATCTACACTTGTGCCCAATGGACCTGTTAGTTTTTATCTTTTCTCCTAATATGGTATCAATGAGGTCCCCAGATACCGTGGCACATGTATCATACAGCATGTGGCACTGGGTGAATCAGTGCACATTGTCACGCCGTGAGGGAGGAAGGCAGGCTATTCACAAACCATGCAGAAAACTTTAATCCTATTCAGGGTGTTTCAGTCAGTCGTTCATTAGACTACACATCAAGCAGCAGGGTTACTTTCATTAGAAATCGAGCTGAACAAGTTTCCACATGCTGAGTAGGCTACGTTACATTCATGCCGTAAAATAACTGTGTTGTGTCAATAAAAAAATAATACAACTCTGACAATGTTATTACGGAAAAATATCAATGTTTTATAGTCGTGAGAGTTGCCTTTGTTCAAATGATCTCTGCTGAAATAAGCCAATAAACAATGACACTTTGTCACTGAACACAAGCTCCTGTAAACTCAAAAGAATTTGTGGGTTTTGTGGTGTTGTGCACGGCAAATATCTCGTAAACAATGGCGGAACAGAAATACAGCTATACAGGAATCCCCAGATTGGGTCGGCGCTGTGATTTATATTTTCTGTCGGCTGTACATTTCCTAGGTTGGCAGACAACTGTCCTCCATCTGTACAGACACTAACTGCTCTCACACATACTGTTATGTATATGTTGCACATACACAGATAGTGTGTGTGCACAAAAAATACTTTTCTGGACAGAAACACACAGTCTTTCTCAGGTGCACAACACACACACACATTCGGATACATACGCAAACACACAGAACTGCTTGGCCCTCGGTCTGCCGCGCTCCAGCGACCCTATCTTATTAAAGCCTGTCAGCATAGCTAGCACTATCATAAGCTTTTTATTATTGACTCAGAAAATATGATAATTTAGAAATCACAGGCCGCCTCCTAAAGACTCCGCCATCACATTCAATTTTAGCTGCTCTCCCTTCTTTTAATGGGAATGATGAGATAGCAGGAACTTCACAAGCTTCACGAGTTACACACTTTCTCCCTTCTCCCCAGTATATTAAATTATTTATTTATTTGTGTGTGTGTTTTTTTTTAATTAGTACGTTATAATTGAGGTCTGTCACCTATTGCACCTTCAAAGAAAGCTAAAACAAATTTAATTAAAAGTGGTATCTCCTTTCATAGGGGAAATTGAATTATGTTTGAAGTAGGAGAGATTGCCAGCTGACAATACAGTATGTTTCCTTACTTCTTTTAGTTTTTATAGCCTTCCTTAAAATCCAATTCAAATCCACAAATGACACCTGGTGCAAAGCCAGTGTTGTTATGAGGTTGTGTTTGTTAAATTAGTATATTAACTTTAAATTAAATTGTAAATGTTAATGTGAATTTAGCATCAGTGATTTGAAAGTGAACACCATATATCGCGTAAATTAAAACAGGATTTCTAAAGAAGCGATTAGTTTACAGATAGCGAGTTTAAAGCTGAAAGTACATCAGCCAAGATGCCTAACTCATCCACCCACAGATTTTCACTTCTCCTCCTATCTGCTCTTGTCTCCCTCCTCCCTCTGAGGGCTCTCAGCATTCTGGGATTACCTCCCTATCTATTCTTTGCATTCCCACAGGCTCACCGTGTGATCCATAATTCAACAGTGCCCCTATTTCTGGCTAAACTAGAATTTGAACTGTCCCATAATCTCCATCTGGCACTTGGAGGCTTAATCGGAGTAAACACTGTTGCTTCAATATTTTATTGACCCTCCGTCTTGATAAGACATAATTGGCATTTCTAATCTGAAGACAGGAAATCTCAGGAACAGGTCCACAGCACAGCTGAGTGATGCCCCACGTGGGTGGTCAGTCCGAGGAGGTGCAGAGGGAGCGGGGAAAGAGAGATGGACCAATATACAGTGGAGTAATCCCTCTCTCAGAAAACATTCTTGTGTCGGAGGCCCTGCTCCCTCCTGGAAGGTGCAACAGGAAGGTAGCCCTGAGCTGTGGCCTGAGAAAGCACTCTGGCTCTGTGATTGTGGCTATATAATCCTCTCCATTTGAAGAGGCTTGGCCTGGAGAAGCTGCTCCAAGAACAATGCTGCAGGGCAAGCAGGATTCTTAGAAAACCCTGAAAGGCACTCAGTGGTGTCCTCTTACAGTTTTAAACAAATCTGATTGTCTCTCATCCCAACTCATCACATCCTGAGTCTTTGTTAAACTCCTTGGCGGCACTTTACATTCGCAGTAAACGCATACTTAACGTTGTAAAGTCAATCAAAAACATTTTCTTAGGTTTAGGCAACAAAACAACTTAGGTTTAGGAAAAAAAAAAACATAATTGGGCTTAAAATGACTACATTTATAAAGTGATAATGAATGTGAACACGGGACACAAACAATCAGCTGATTGTAAAGTGAAAGTGAAACGTAACACAGGACATAAACAGTGGTCTCCTGGATGAAAGCCGTGTGTTTGCTGGACTCATAAGATAAGAAGAATTCTGGACTCATAAGAAGATAAGATATTCCTTTATTAGTCCCACAGTGGGGAAATTTACAAAAAACCACCTCATCCACCTCACCTCATCCACCACAGCCTGCCCTTAGTGTCTTCTTGCTCTTTAAATTACGTCGCCACACTCCCGAAGCACCTTCTCGGAGAAACGCAGATTTGTTTACATTGCAGCTAATTGAAAGCCTGGTGCATCTCATACAGATGCTAAAGGCTGCCTTGTGCGTCGCCGAGGGGCGTGACAAGGCGTCAGTATTTTACGTTCTGACAATGAGAATGGACTGGAGTTAAGTCCAGTTAAGGCATGCAATGGTACAATCAGTGACTCTTAAAATTAAGAATATTCTAACGCTTCATGATATTCTGATTATTTCAAGCATTAATTATGTGTTTGTACTCGGGTTTCATCTGGCCCGAGGAGAAAGACATCTTAATCAAACCAGAACCACGTGAATTCATCTAGGAATTAAGACTTTTGGTGAATTATAGCATTTACCTCTACTGTACTTTCCATTATGTGGGCTGCGGGAAAATATTACAAATAGCACCTTAAATGCTGCCACGCTCGCTCAGCCAGTGATGCGATTTTGAAGGTGGCTCTCCAGCATTTCACCGCCTCCCCCCTTCACTTTGATCTTGGCTGTTATTATCATTTCACAATCCCAGTTTTGAGGGGGTGGTATCTTGGCCTTTCCCATATCTCCCAGGCTCTTCTATAGGCAGACTCACAGTGGGAGCAATTCCTAAAACTTCTCCCAAATTGTCATAAAACTTTTAACTTCGGTTAAAGAATGATATCCTGTTAACAACCCACACACCTACATACAATTTCACACTGACTTAAACAACAGAATGGGTTTAGTGGGAAGGGAGAGCATCTGACAGATACGTATCCATGCACATTTTGCATTGAAAACAGATTCCATTAGGGCCAAAGGTATTTCTCCCTGGGGCAGATCTTTCGAAAGTGAGAATGATGGAAAATTGGCCAAGGCGAGCAGCTGAGAGCTAATGGATCAAAATTACCCCCGTCACAAAGTTTGGACGAGAGCTGACAAAATTGCTTTTTTTCCCGCTAACCCCTTTTCTCTCCCATCCCTCCCTTCCCCTCTTCCCCGCATCTCAATATGAAACGCAGACAGAGAAATCCATCTGTAACGCAGGCATTGTCAGCGACTCGCAATTTACACCCATCCTTCTCTGCAGCTGTTCCTGTGCTTGATGGCGTGATAAATTAATCTTTTTCCGTGCCACTGCGTCAATTCTTTTAAAAGAATACATTAAGACACGTTATTTTTTTTTTTTCCTGAAGTAAACATTTTTTTCTATCTCCTCTCTCAGTCACCATGACAAATCATATTCTCAGATGAAGAGAGAGAAGAGAGGAGGGAAAGGAGAAATGAGAAGCGGGAGCGACAGGGATGAGGAGAAAAGAAAGATTTTGGAGAGCTGAAGCGCGGAGCTGCAGACTCAGTCAAAGCGTGTGATTTAAGTATTCGTCAACATTTCCTGAGGGCAAATATAGTGGTCATAGCTGATCAAGCATAATGTCTGACATTCATTCTCATTGCCAGAGATGACAGAATGAGCAGTGCTCAGGCTGATTCCCGCGGCAGTCCAACCCACGAAAAATCAACAGGCAACCGTCATTTGTCTCCGTTTGTCTCCGAAGCAACACAAATTGTCCATCAACTACCGCACGCATCATACCGGAATTCATATTGCACCTCCTACCTTCATACATTTTCATTGTCATAAAGATCTAAATCCCTGTTTCCGTTGCTGTTTCTGAAAGATACCACCAGCCAGCTAAGACTTGTGTTATAGATTAGGTTCCCAAATGACTATTAGCTGAAATGTATTATACGGAGACTGACAGAGAACCACCAAATATGTTTACATCCTACTTTTATGATGAATGCTGCTGCTACTGCTGTACTTCCAGCATTTGTTGTCTTCACCAATACAATATATAGTACTCAAACATATAGTACTACGCAAGGTGCATGATATGAATATACATCGGGGATTTTCAAGGTACTTGTACTCCAAAAAATAATATACACACATAGTACAAATTAGTGTACTGCTGATCTAATGTATGTTTACAACAACGAGTAAGATCATTTAGGTTACAGATAGAAATAGAAAGCTCATTTAATGGTTCACAGTTTAATTAAACAACTAAAAGTAACAGATAAATGGTTGAAATGTAACAAGATGCTCCCCTATATAAATGAAATGGAGCCCAGGGCTTCCATTAACAGAAATGGACTATTGGGATCTATGTGGGGATGACTGACACGTATTGATTTTGACTTACAGTCGCAGTAAATGCATGCTTAATGTTGGAAATTCAAACTAAAACACTTTCTTAAGGTTGGCAACAAAACCACTTGGGTTTAGGTTTAGGAAAAAACAACAAGGTAGGCTTAAAATGACTACATTTGTAAAGTGATAATGAAGCTTAATGTTGTGAACGTGAGACAACAAACGAACAGCGGATTGTAAATGTAACACGGGACCCAAACAGTGGCCTCTTGGATGAAAGCAGTGTTTGTTGAACTCATCCGTCACAATCTCCCATCCACCCTTGGTGTGTCTTTTTGCTCTTTAAATTACATCACCAGACTCCCGACGCACTTTCTCAGAGCGCCGCAGAGGAGCGTGACAAGGCTTCAGTATTTTAGGCCCTGAGAATGAGAATGAACTGGATTGTCCCTGTTTAGCATGCAATGGTGCATTCGGTGACTCTTAAAATAAAGAAACACTAACGATTTATCGATATTCGCATATTCGCATTCGATATAAGCATTAATTGTGCGTTTTTTTTTCATGTGCCGAGTAATCCAGGAAGTTTTCTATGAAGCAAGGATCGAGACCTGTATCTACAGACCCATGATGTCATAGATGATGCCCAAAGCCAAAACACATTGAGATTATTATTTTATAATTATTGTTCCTGTATAAAAACGAATGACGCCACCCCTCTGTCATTGTCCTATAGTTACACAAGCACATTCCCTGCCCTCTACCCAGTTAAATCACTGCCTCACATCCAGGGTTGAAAATTAACATCAGCCAAATGCTTTTGAAATATTCAAGTGGCTGCTAGATTTGCTTCGCTCACCAGCCGAAAAAACAATGGAAATCTGTTGAGTGGCTGGTGGATATATATATAACCCTGCATCTGTAATATATCTGCCTGTTATACACTCTGACCAACAGGTGGTTTTGTGTGCACATGAAGCTCAGATGAAGATTTGGTAAATGAACCCTTTTGTGAACCAATTTGCTGGAAAGCTTCAATGCTTGATAAAGCTCCATTTCACCATCTTTAGAGTCACATTTCAGGGCATAGTATTTTGTGTTTGTTAGTTTTATGGCATCTAAAGTTATCAAGCCTCACTCAATCAGCTAATTCAAACAGTGGCTGTGCTCACCTCTTCCTGGTTGTCTCCTCAGCAGGGGGCGGGGCCAAGCACCTCCTTAAAGAGCTCCAGGAGCAAACCATCAACAAGAGGGGGAGTAGAGGTACAAACAATGCTGGTTTCTTGTTATTATTGAGTATACAAGAGATAGAGTGTATACATAGAGTGTATGTGTTATTGATTTATTGATAAGATTTTTATTTATTAAATAGTAATTCTTTGTGTTCTTGATTTGAATGGTTTTGGTTTTATTTTATGAGTTCAGATGGTGATGGTCCCTACTAAAATGTTTATGTCCACCTAATTACCTGCAGAAGGGAGGGTATACAGTATAAAGCAGCTAGTTGGTTTTAATGGTAGTTGGTTTGTATGGAAGACAATAAATCACAACTGGTGCTTTGTACTATAAGTGAAAAATTAATGCCACAGCAGGTCAATCTAACAATAATGTTAAATAACTCCAGTTAAAAAAAAAAATCCTTTCAATAGAACAGAATTATTCAGAACATACGAATGAGAGGGGCTGCACGGTGGTCTTGCTGTGAGGTGACAGTACTAAGCACTGGTTCGAATCTTGGGGCTCTTCTGTGTGGAGTTTGCATGTTCTCCCCGTGTTAGTGTGGACTTTCGCCGGGTTCTCCAGCTTCCTTCCACAGTCCAAAGACTGGTAGTGTGAATGGTGTGAATATGAGTGTGAATGAGTGTCTGTCTCTATGTGCCCTGTTATGGA
This sequence comes from Pterois miles, assembly GCA_947000775.1. Classification (NCBI taxonomy): domain Eukaryota; kingdom Metazoa; phylum Chordata; class Actinopteri; order Perciformes; family Scorpaenidae; genus Pterois; species Pterois miles. Next base: position 7,249,748 of record CAMQGK010000194.1, on the reverse strand, counting down.
CTGGCGACGTGTCCAGGGTGTACCCGGCCATCGACCAATGCCAGCTGGGATCTGCTCCAGCCCCCCCCCTAACAAGATAAGTGGTTGCAGATGGAGGGATATGAGGGAGTGGTGGTGCAACAAAATTTGCCAACATCTTTCTAATATCTGTTCAGGTGGGTTCAACTAGATGGACAGTATAGAGCTTTTGAAGGTAACTTATCATTGCAGATAGGTATTCCCTTGAATTACCTTCTTTCAACACGGTATTAAACCTTTAAGCTTCACATGGCAAAGGCGTGCTCCAGAGTTGGACTAACCAGGATCCATTTGGCTTTCAGCATAGCCAGAGCAGGGCTTTGAATGAGGGAGCACACAGGTGTACCTGGAGATGGATGAGAGGGGGGATCAAGATCCTCCAGGGACACCGAGACCTCCAACTTCCCTCAGAGTAGCAACCCCTGCTGGGCAAATGGATCACTCAGCATAGCCGGTTCTCTCAAAACACCTTAGAACACTTTAAAATGAAAAAAAGCACCCGAGAGCACAATAAATCTACTTTAGGGGAGATTTATATTCACACAGTTGTGTGCTGTGGAGGTATGGTTTTCTCTTAAATAAAGAATGCAAAGAAAAAGCTCATGCATACATCCTCACAATGTCAAGCATATAAGAAATCTCTCACACACGCATTCGAATACAGTAGATTTAAATGCACAATGTATGCATGCATTTAAATGGCATTAAAGTTCCATGAGCTGACAAGCAATGCAGGAATAATGTGGATTGTGATTACAGTGTTGTAAAAACATTGTTCATGGCCAGTCAGCATGGAGAATAAACTGTTAAATTGAACTGAACTGGCAAAATGTGCACTCGGACACATACACGTCTCCTGAACGCTCTTTGAGTTGATATGTGTGCCAAGTGTGTAGGACAGCTACGGTGGCCAACGTGAAAACGTGAATGCCGTTATCTAGAGCTGTTGTAAGAGTAGCGTAGATAATTTGGAGAATAGCAGAGTTTGTGTGTGAAGAGGGAAGTGAGTGGTGAAGCGAGAGAGAGAGCGGCGGCAACTGCATGTGAACGATCAGGTGAGCTAGTGGAGCAGAAGACAGAGTTAGTTTGGCTCTGACAATATCAGTGAATGTACAGTGGAAGTTGCAGCTTGTGCAGAAATAAATGCTGCAGCTCAACAGAGGGTTCCTGTGTCTTGTTTCCCAGCAGCTGAGTGGAGTGACGGCGGGGTTTAACTCTGGAGTGAGTGACATTATCGACTCCAGACAAAACAGGCAAATTGAACAGTGTTTGGTTTGTCTGGGCTCCAGAAGAAACATGGTGGCACTGTGAAGAGGACTCACTCCCTGTGTAGATTTAAACTGCTAATTCTGAGCTAACAAAAACAAGATTCTTAGTTTCAGGCGATTATACAAGAAAAGGAAGAAAGAAAGAAGTATACGAGAAGTATGAAAACACACTTATTAATGTTATATTCCATGTCTGCCCATAGATCCCCCTAAATGTTACACAGTAGTCTACAGAGTACCGTCCAGACCTGCTCTATATGAAACGTGTCTTGAGATAACTTCCGTTATGATCTGACACTACTGTAAATAAAAACAAAATTAATTGAATTGAATTTCTCCTTTAAGACTCACTGTGGATAAACAGCTGCAGCGGATGGAGCAGAGCCACTTGTGAGGAACATGGATGGATTATAACTCATCACTTTAAGAATGAAACTGGCACATACTGAACATACGCAGCCTTTTATTAGTGTTTTACTCCTGCAGCACTGAGACCACACAGATTGCCAGTAACTCCTGTATCATTCGGTACTATTCTGAGATCTTAAGCCCCTCTCACCTTAGGTGCTCTGGTTATGAGAGACAATTTCCTGTGTGCCAGTTCCCATGGAGACTTACTGCATGGAGAAGAGAAAAAGTTAAACGCTGCAGATGGTTTGGTAAGCCTGGTGAAAAACACAGCTCATTATAAAACATAGACGAAATACAACATGTTTCTTGTATCTGATCATCAAAATAAAAAAAAAAGACGACATTGTTATAAAAGACGTGTTGACTGTAAGATATTCAAAGTCATATTCGCGATTTTTGCGAGGTCAGACGACTCATCTGGGACATTAGGGGGAGCACTGACTTTTCTTGCCAGGATTTCTGCACGGCGAGTATAGTGGAAGGCCCCTGTTGTGACCAAATTAAAGGATCTTCTTTTGTTTGACAAACTCCACAGGGGAGATCAAGCGTAGGCAGAAACCCTTTTTGCCGCTGTTTCTAAGATTTCTCTTTCTTTTTTTTTTTTTTTCACGGAAGAAAGGATGTGAGGCACTGTCAAGACAAACCCCCTGCAAAGAAGCAATTAAAAGCTCGGCCTTGTGAAGGTCTCGCCGCAGTACAGCCAGAAAAAAAAAAACGGCCTCGTGGTCGCTGCGAAATGGAAAAATGAAAAGCTTCCATCAGTTGTTTGATAACAGTAGTTTGTTACAAGTTTACCAAAACAGCAGGCGTGTGCCATGAAGGCGACTCACACATGCTTGTCAATGATAAAATGCATAAGACCAAGCTGAAATTCAACCCTGGCTGATGAAACATGCAAACATCAGACTTTAAAAAGGCAAAAAAACACAGCTTTGATACTGTCAGACTGCGTTTTGGAAAGAATAAGACAGCAATGACAAGCAAGCCAAGGTTTTAAATCCTTTCATACCTTCTAGCAATCATTTGGGTCAAGGAGTCTTTAAATGCACATATGTGCTACTACAGCGAATGTTTCTCCTGCTTTGCCAAATTTTGGTTTAAGAGGACTGTTGCAGTTGATTCTGTGCTACTGATGCAATCCGGGGTAAGGTTTGCGCACCTTACATTTCAGCTTGTCAGCTCCTTTCTTTGTGTAATTGTGGTGCCTATCACGATGGGGGCCGTTTGGGTACATGTCGAGCATTTATGGTAACGATGCTAAATTGTTGTCGTGGTGAATTAGCATTATTGTGCAGTCTGTGCGTAGGGTGACATAAGAGAAACTTGTCTTCGCTTACCGCTGCCAGTTGGCATCAAGAAATGGGGTTTTGAGACAGAGGAGGAGTGTGGGATGGAAAGAGGATGAGAGAGATTTTCAGAGGAGAGGGGGCACGATTATCGCAGCGCTATGACTTCAGATGGAGGAGGATTCACAGACGGGTGAGTGACGGAGAGAATGATACAGAGCTGCTGCACAAGCATTACTGCATTAACGTGATTTAGAAACATATTCTGAAAGACTGATAAAGAAAACATCACTTACGTACACACTGATGGAAATGACAGTGTATATTTGTATGGGGACAGAAATCTGTTCATCACATTATGGGGACAAAAAGCAGGTACCCACAAGGTAAATCATTACATTTTAGCTTTAAGTCTTGGTATATGACCAGGTTTAGCTTTAGGTCAGGATAAGAGTATGTGGTATGGATGTTGTGGTTAGCGTTCAGTTGGATTTATACCTGTGTGTGGGTTAAAGCGTATCTATGACGGCTACGTCCATAGGCTCTGAGGCTACACCATAGCTGATGCATGCCTTCTCAAAAATGTAAATACATGTTAGTATCCAGTGTGATATCAGAACTGAATAAATTTCAGTTGCGACACTTGAATAGTGAAGCCAAACCTCAAGCGTACATGGTTGCAGTAATGTGAGGAACGGCACTGGCAGCCATGAGGAGTCATAATTGGATTTTCAAAAGGATGGTTTTATTTACCCAGAAATGAAGGAAACCACTTATAAAATACGTGACAAAGTTGTGGGCCCATAAAAGAGATCAACTGAACATAAGTTAACTGAGGCTATGCTAATTTAACATAAACCCACATACTGAACACGAAGGAGAACATATATAATGACCGATCATCAATTCAAATCAGTTCAATTCGATATACAGTGTCAAATCCTAGCAAAAGTTATCTTGAGACACTTTTCATATAGCGCAGGTCTAGACCGTACTCTATAATTTAGAGACCTAATAAGAGATCCCCCATGAACATGCACTTGGTGCAACAGTGACAAGAAAAAAATTCCCTTAACAGGTAGAAACCTACCTTAGTATCTGCCTCGACTACCAGCTAAACTACAAATGAAACCAAACAGGACAATTAATCTGTCAGTTTAAAAATGCTTTTTACAATTAACCAAAACAAGAGCATCAGCAAACTCTTAAGAATATTTTGCTCAGGCCTTACAAGGTTTCCCTCCAGCAGCAGCAGAGGCACCGGTAACCGGTAAGAAATTAAAATTAGATGTGTGTCTGTACAGAAGTTACATTAATGAGTGCACTACAAATAGAAACTAATGTACTACCAACACTACTAAATAAGCTATGAGAATGATGTGGAAAGGAAGAAGAAGAAGAAGAAGATCTACCTTTATTAGTCCCACAGTGGGGAAATTCAATTTACACTCTGTTAAACTCATACATGGTACATGCAGACCTGAAACACACATACATGCATTAATGGAGAGGTGTCAGAGTGAGGGGGCTGCTCCTGACAAGCGCCCCGAGCAGTTGGGGGTTTGGTGCCTTGCTCAGGGGCACCTCGGCAGCTGGAGAGGTGCCAGTTTACCTCTTGGGCACTACCAGTTCACACTCAGTTTTTGGTCCATATCGGGACTTGAACCGGTGACCCTCCGGTTCCCAAGCCAACTCCCTACAGACTGAGCTACTGCCGCCCCAGTAACTCATTGTTTTATTAGGCCAGAATGTCAAACTGATGAGTATTGATTAGGAACCTGTGTGGAACATATCAGCCATCCCAGATTCATAAAACTAAAAAAGACAAAAGGAAAAACCAAACAGGGTTCTTGTGGTTGGAAGGAAATGCTGCCAAAGTATGTCATAAAATGTTGGTAAACATTCAGCATTGGTTGGCTAATAGTTGTATTTCTTCCATGGCAATTTTGAAAGTGGAGCTGTGCCTTGAGGACACACAGACCTGTGGCTGCCTTTGCTGTATGAAACTAAATATCTGTTTTTATTTTGAAGCCAGGGGGTATGTCGAATTGTAATTCTTTACTTTTATGTTGGGCTAATTGAACTGCCACTATTTGTCCGGTTTTCAGTCCCTTTCCAAATAATTAGATTTTATTAGTATTTATGACTTTTGCAGGGTTTTAATATTACAAAAAAAGGTTTTAATAATCCCAGCTCCTCTGTCTCTGTGAGGGGTAACAGCCTGTGGGTGCGCTGGGGGCATTCTCCATTTTGCAGGCGTGTTTTGGTTTATAGTTGTAATATATCAAATCTTAACTGATATATGACTTCATGTTGCCTCATTCTCCCTTTCTGCATTCTGTGTTTTTAAGCAGGACCAGCACATTAAATCATGCTTTATCAGATCAATATACCTGCATGTACAGTACCAGGCTTCAAATGGCCATTTCACTGCCATTATTCATTTAAAAGTGAATGCACCTGCAATGTGTTGATAGACTGGGGATGAGAATTATCTTTTAGCTATATCTCTGTATAATGCATCACATTTCAGGTATTGAAAGGTGCTTATTATATGTGGCCCCTGTCATATTAATTGTAAATGACTAAATGTTAGACCAGGACCTTGATTACAAAGCAGAACAGCTGCAATTAACTGCATGTAATTTAGAGTACATGTATGAGAGCCTGTGATTATCAAATGTTGAGAATTTGAACAGGTACAAAATACAGAAAACTGGTTATATTTGTCCTCTGGTAAAGATTATTCTAATTGACGTCAACTTTGCATGTTATTCTCACAAACCCAAAGTGTTCCTTTCCTGGTTTTTGCTTCCATTTCGACGATCAAATCTCTTTCATTTGTCCTAAAATTACAGCTTATGTGTTCACTGTAATGTTTCATAGTTAACGGTATATAGAGTCGGTTCTATATGGGAGCACTTATACTGTATACGCTCAAGTACAGCTTCTTATTTGCTGACTTATTGCTGCACACAGCAGCATATACCTTTCCTTCAGTCTGCTTTCATCCCATTCTTCTCTGTCCTACACCACAATGTCCTATTGAATTCTCAGCTCAGTTCAACATACTGTATCATATGCCTCAAAGCAAATGCTACAGAAAGGGGAACAAAATTCATATTACTTTCTGCGTTCCATGTGTCAGGCCGTTAATGGACGGTGAGTGGAAGTGAAAAGCGGGAGCATTTTCATCTTTCCTTCTCTGTCTCTTTTACACTCAGCAAGGAAGCACATGTAAATTGGCTACGAAAGGAGAGGTAGAAAACAATTATGGGAGCGACGCGCCTGAGAGAAATGAGTCTATTGCTTGACCTGTAATGAAGTGGAAAGTTGACAAGCCGGCTTTGTGTGACTCGCAGATTTGAATGCAAGGAAATGACTCTTCTGTACTGTCAACCAACAGGAAAAGATTGCCAATTATAAGTGCTGGCCTTCTACTGGCACCTAGCAGGCATACTGATGGGCGAGGATGGACATGAATATTCAGTGGACATGAATATTAATGCTAACATTTTATAATAATGTCGCTAACAAGACCTTAACAAACTATTAGTTAATGATTAATTAAACATGAAAGACAGTCATTAATCATACTATAAATATATGAAAATGATAAATCCATCATTAATGTGACAAGAGTCTTGTAAACAAAGAACATTATATAATTACCCTCAAGTTAATACATTCAGTACAGACATGTCATAGACATACAAACATGTAACAAAGGGGTTACCCCTTTAGAGGAAAACATACTACTATTACTATTACTAATAATAATGAATTATACACAATATGCAGTATCCAAGTTTAATCTACACCCTCCTAAAACAAAAACTGAACATTATAACTTTCTAGCGCAATCGCACAAAAAGGTATGTGAATGACGCGAGAATGTGTTAGGGCAAAAGTGTGCAATAAGAGCGTTGTGCTTGCTTGAGGGGTGTCATTGGTACCCCATGTTGTCTGTACTGACTAAGGTGTAAATGCATCCCTGTGAATATGCTTCGCTGACGGGTCCAACAAACAACTTTTACCCAGGAGACCGGTGTTTTGTTTTAGACGTTGTGCTACTGACATGATTTTTAGTGACGTGATGTGTTTTCCCTACTGATGTTACAGTAATTAGTTTATATGCTTAGTTTAATGTCAATCATGATGGTGGTTGGTGGTTTTGTTGCCTAAACCTGAGCCCTCATTCAGACTACACGCCTGGCGGCTGCGTTACCTCGCGGCTGTGTGATTCACGCGTCTGTTGTTCACACTTGCTGCGTTTCTGCTGCTGTTCTTTCTACACAGAAATTGACCCTGATAATGACCATATCATGTCATTATAAATGTCATTTATATTTATTTTAGACAGAGAAAGGTCAAGTAATGTGTGCTCATTCGTAAATAATAGTAATAATCCATTAGTTTTTGGTAGGTGTACCTTATAAACTGGCAATTGAGTGCATACGCTCAGTAAAAAAGTAAGAATGCTTAAACAGAGGAGGTCTGCTCAGTTAATCTACCCGAAACATTAATGAAGGCATCCATCTACGTGGTGGATTCAACGTTGTGGTTGCCTTTCAAAAAGGGAGTTAGAATCTAGTTGGTGCATAGTCTTTCCTCTCTTCTGCATTATTGGCAGCTTGGACAGTTCAACTTTTATTCCTGTATTTTATATCTTGTTCAGCTTATGTGCATTACCAGTCTCTTTCATTCATTCATATATCCATAACTTATCCCATTCTGGGTCACATAGAGACAGACAAACAGTCACGCTCTAATTCACACCTACGGGCAATTTACTGTCAACTGTCATTTAACCTGCATGTCTTTGGACTGTGGGAGGAAACCAGAGAACCCGGAGAAAACCCAAATCCCACAATTGTAGAGAATTCATTTCTGCATTAAAGGTACAGTGTGCAAGATTTAGTGGCATCTAGTGGTGTGATTGCAGACTGCAACCAACTGAGTACCCATCTGCTCACTCCTACCTTTCCAAGACTTTAGTAACATGAGCTGCTGAGTGCAAAACTGTGGTACTGCCATCCTTACCATAATAACACTACTTTAAGAGCAACGGAAGTCAGACTACAGCTGGCGGTACCACAGTTTTGCACTCTGCAACTCATGTTACTGCAGTTTCATCAGCACATCAAAGAGCTACAGTGGCCTTCAGGTAACTGAAAACATGAAAGCCTCTCTCTAGAGCCAGTGTTTGGTTTGTCCATTGTGGGCTACTGTAGAAACATAGCAGAGAGCATGTAGAAAAATGGTGGACTCTGTGAAGAGGACCTGCTCCCTGTGTAGATATGAGGACTCATTCAAAGCTAACGAAAACATGATTCTTAGTTTCAGGTGATTATGTACTAATGAAAACATAGTTATGAACATTATATTCCATCTCTGCTGATAGAGCCCCCGAAATCCTACACACAGTTCCTTTAAAGGACTGGATTACCTGGCATACAGATGACCACTGACCACAAACAAAATTGGTCTGATGAAGTGATCCAGGTAGCCTTAAAACTCCCGATCAAGTACACTTTGCACCGTATCCATCCTCGTTAACAGAGCTGCCGAATATCTCTGAGTCACGCACAGCTGGCGCTGCTGCAGCTCTTGGGATGTAGTGCTTGCCAGATTCAACATGAGGTCCCTTTTATTTGCCAGAAAATTTCCCCCATGGAGCCCAGATTAAATATCAATTAATAAAACCCAGGTAGGTTCCTAAAGATTGCTTATTTGTGTTGAAATATGTGCATCGCTTGAGTTTCTTAGGGGGTGTGCAGCCTAAAACTGTGTGCTCAGCTGGTTCTGTGTATTTGTGAGGGTGAGATGTAGGTGTGTGCGTTTGTGTGTAGGTGCGTATGTGTGTGTGTATGGGGAGGGTTGCCTTTGTGCAGCGCGGCTGTGTGTATCCAATTCCAGTGTATTTAACAAGATATCTCACTTCCTCCTTTTTTTATCTTGATTCCATTTCTTGCCAGCACTCAGGGGAGCAGAATTCATTCGCACTCGTTTTTCCTTTTTCTCTTTACTCTGCTGTGCACAAATTGTTACTCAGCCATTTCTCTGCAGCAGGAACGTTCTTCTGCGAGTGATTGTCATTCAGTTTCAAATTAGTTTGGGCTGATCTAGCATGCAATAAAATCTCAACATGCTGGACAGAATGACATGCTATTCAGCATGATTGTAATAGCCTGAAGTTGAGCGGGATGTGTTGTCATTGTCTCACAGCACATTGTGTCATCAGAAAACTTACGGCATTGCAAGCTGACAGCCTTGTTCCTTCAGCATGATGTGTTTGCATATTCACAAACATCCATTATGCATTTTGGCATGTTTCTGCTTGCATATACGCTTGCCCGTGTGTGTATAGAGTGTATAGAGCACATACAGTGTGTGCCTGGGTGTATGGCTGTGCTTGTGCCTCTGTCTGTCTATCTGAGTGACTGACTGACAATAGGCCCCCAGAGGATGGAGGCATGACAATCGCTCACCCTTCCAGTGTCATTCAGCATAGTACAGGAGCCATTAACTTTTAAAGCCAGGCCTCTCTAACAGCAGGCCCCATGCCGTTTAGCTGCCCCTCCGCAAAACTTCAAATGGCCGTGATGGACAGGAGTCAGACCTCTGTGTCTTGGACAGGTTACAGGGTGGAGCACTATGCCCCTGTCCCACGCTGTGGCACTGTTGGCACCGTTGGCACCTGGCTCTGACGGTTTGTGTGTGTGTGTGTGTGTGTGTGCGGCAGTCGGTTGGACGCCGAGGTCGAGAGAATGCATCTTGATTGACAAGTCTCATCAGGGATAACTTAATGGCACCACCACCTACCAATTAGAAGTCATCAAGGTCCCCAATTGAAAGTGGTTAATAAATAATGTATAGCCACAGTAATACCACATAATCTGGATATCAGAAAGTCAAAGGTGGATGCATTATTAATGGGGCCAAATTGGACTTTAATAACTGTTCCACTGAATCCCACACCGCAGCAGAATTCACTTATGTTAATATGCCTTTATTATTAATGGGCAGCCATTTTCTAAAATGTTAACTGACTGGGGTGCTCCAGAGGCAGTTGCCAAGATTGACGAGCTCCGCGTCTAGGGAGAAAGAGGTGGGGGTAGCGGGGGCTTGCTTATTTATTTATTCACCTACCTGTAGCACGTCGGCCCACATCATTGTGTCAATAATTCCCTGGTAAAGCCATTAGGCATGATCACAGAGGCCCAATTAACTCTGCAATGTGTGAGATGACAATCGTACATCATTAGCCCTATAATGGCATGCAGTGCCACAGCCTCTTTAAAAACAAACATCAAGGCTATTACCGGGAATATATGTCGTCGTCAACGTTGCCGCTCCAACCATTCTGACTTGTGCTCAAATGCTCTGCTGGAGATGTGCGCCTCAAGTGTTATGGGGCATTACACCAAATGTGTTTCAATGAACTACTATGGGTTTTTCAGATTGAATGCATCTTCATCAAGGCATATTGTGATGATCAAAGTATGTGGTTTCTGCATGCGATTGCTGCATAATGCAAATTAAGAGATGTACTGTGTGTGTTGATGCTGATATGTTGTTTGGAATAAGGGGGTCTATACATTTGTAAAGTGGGAAGAGTACTACGAAATGTCCAAAAGGCTGCTCTGTCACCCTGATTTAAATTCACCCATTCCTCGGCTCAGTGGGAGCTCACTGCGACTTCTGAGACAATTTGGTGGAGGCATCTCTAAAGGGGAACCGATAGACTAGCTAATATGTTCTCTCATGGTATTTGCATAATGTCCATGGTGCATCGCCAGAGAGCTGTTCTGCTCCAGTTCCCCCTTGTAATATATCTGGCAGGGCTTCTAAAATGCAGTTGTCGCTGGCACTGGCTTACAAATCAGACAGTGAAGCCTCATCCAGAATACTAAAGGAAACACGGTTTCAAAATATTTGTTTACCATCTGCTTTTGGACTACTTCCTACACAAATCAAGTTGATGAGATTGACTCTTGTTTTTTTTGTGGTGTACAAGTCCAGGATTTTTTCTTTAGTCTCATCAAAGGTATTAAACCTAGAAAAAAAAAACGCTGCTGTGGTTGACAGCAGAGCATGCGGCTCTTTACTTTTGTTGGCACAGCAGATCAACATTGCCTTAAAAGCTCCCCTGCCCTCGCATTCATAGAAATGCGTGTCTTCTAAATTGGTGGCAGAGGTAGTATTCATCCGTGTGTCACTTCTGCATGAATTATATTGCAAATGTTTGTCTGGAGCTTGTTATACTTAGCGGTTTTGACATTCCTCTATACAGAGATGTTACTGCCATTACTGACCTAACCACCTTTGTGTGAATGATACTGTATAGTCCCACTAGATGGATCTAAATTCACACAACACTGTAGGTTTACATCCTGATCCTGGCCAGTCTCACTTTATTTTGCTCCATTATGCACAATTTGTATGCTTGTATGAGAGTGAAAATCCCTGAACTTTCTAACCTAAACTCAATATGATGAATATGATGTTTTTTTTAAGAATGAAAGCAGAAACAAGGTCTATCCTCATTAGTATTTTGGGCTTTGAGTGAAATACAGAATGCTTTTTGTTTTGCTTCTGTTACTTTTTCCTCAGTTGAGCTGCAGGAATCAAAGAAGACCGTGTACTTCTGGAGGGACATGACTATGCTATGATCTATACATAGATTGATGCCATACCATATGATTAATACATGGGTGCATTCACTATACTCATTTAACAGCCTTAAAATATTGGATGCATAGGATTTTCACTGTTCCTCGAAAAAAAAAAAATCACAGATTAAGAAGGTTCAGAGACTGATTAATGTAAGGTCTTTCTATCAAAGCATATTTATTGCTTTTCACAAACACAGTTTTACTGGATGCTGCCCCCTCGCACTGCTAAACCCTAAAATCTTTGGGAACAAATCATGTTTGTTCGGGTTGATGAACTGCCAGTATCGATGAAGTAATTGACGTAACGCTCACTCTCCTCTTCTGTCACTCCCTCCTCATTAGTCATCTTGCCTCAACGCTCAGTTGACTTTGTGCTTCCTGTCAGCGGAGGCATCTAATCGACTAAAGCGGGTGTTTTCTGCCTCAGTAACAGGAATTTGCAAGGGTATGAGGATACGGGAGGAAGCGGTGGAATTAAATGCACTGTAGAGGGATTGAGTGTGACAAGGCTGGGTTGTGTGAGAAAATCCTGTTTTCCAACTTTCTGACATTCAGTCAATATATTGACAGCGTTTGTCACTACAGTACAGCTGTGGCGGCAGTAGCGAGATGCCGTCCAACCTAGGCTGACCTGTCATGCTTCGATTCGCTGTCGCACTGGCTCTTTGCACGTGAAAATCCCAAAGCACGGAAGACAGACGCTGAGGACAATTCTTCCCTAGCATCCAATACTGACAGCCGTCTCTTCAGGCGTCACAAACACCTCTGTAAAAAAGTTTGTGGGGTTACTGTACAGGTTACCTAGAAAATTTTGTTCACAGCTAGAACATTATTATTTTTTTCACTGTGTGGAAGCTGTTCCTAACATTAGCAGCTCTATCCTGCTTGTTATCGGATTTGGGGAAGGTACAGTAAAAGTGATGGCAACCCCAGCCAGTGTTACCCAAGATAGTATTAAGTTTGCCAAACACAGTTAGTCCTCATCCTAAAAGTCTTTGTACTTGTAAACAGAAAATATTCTGTTCAAAAATATGAAGTAAAAAATATGAAGCTATTGGAAATCTCTGGGGAATGCAGTGGTTCTCAACCTAGGGTTCGGGCATCCCTTAGGGGAGCACCAAATATCACAAAGGGTGCGCCAGAATTTGTCTGCTCTGAGGCTGTCAAAATTAGCTTTGCTAACATCATTATAACACAGTTACTGGATAATTTATACATTTATAATTCTGCATATAAAACTATTTAACATATACTATGTATTTGTTGGTGTTTAGCCTTTCAAAAGCAACATTTTCACTGTGGTTAAAAACCTATTTGCTCACCCGCTTGACACACACAAAAGGAGGCAGGCACCTGTATTAATGTAGTGGTCTAACAGCAAACTAAATTACATGGGTTTAACCACAATAACAAAAAAAACTATTTTAGCCTTATAAAATTTGGCCTGGATAAAATTATTTTAATTGAGAATTAAATTAAGAATTAAATTGGGCTCAGTTTTTCTTAGATACAAGTGTGGGGGCTTCAATGAAAAAAAGCCCCTTTCCTGATTTCTTATATTTTTGCATAGTTGTCACACTTAAATGTTTCAGATCATCAAACAGATTTTAACAGACAAAGATAACCTGAGTAAATATAAAATGCAGTTTTTAAATGAGGATTTCATTTATTAAGGTTAAAAAAATATTCAAACCTATCTGGCCTTAAGTGAAAAAGTAATTGCCCCCTAAACCTAATAACTGGTTGTGCCACCTTTGGCGGCAACAACTGAAATCAAGTGTTTGCGATAACTGGCAATGAGTCTATTACATTGCTGTGGAGGAACTTTGGCTCACTCTTCTTTACACAGTTGTTTTAATTCAGCCACACTGGAGGGTTTTCGAGCATGAACGGCCTGTTTAAGGTCATGTCACAGCATCTCGATCAGATTGAAGTCTGGACTTTGACTAGGCCACTCCAAAACCTTCATTTTGTTTCTTTTAAGCCATTCAGAGGTGGACTTGTTGGTGTGTTTTGGATCATTGTCCTGCTGCACAACCCAAGTGTGCCTGAGCTTGAGGTCACGAGCTGATGGCCGGACGTTCTCCTTCAGGATTTTCTGGTAGAGAGCAGAATTCATGGTTCCATCAGTTACAGCAAGTCATCCAGGTCCTGCAGCAGCAAAGCAGCCCCAGACCACCACACTACCACCACCATGTGTGACTATGATGCTGTTTTTATGAAATGCTGTGTTAATTTTACGCCAGATGTAACAGGATGCATAACTTCCAAAAAGTTCAACCACAGAGTATTTTCCCAAAACTTTTGGGGATCATCAAGATGTTTTTTCACAAATGTGAGATGAGCCTTTGTGTTGTTTTTGGTCATCAGCGGTTTTCTCCTTGGATCTCTCCAGTGGATGCCATTTTATCCTGGTCTCTGTCTTGAGGCCTGCAGTTCTTTAGATGTTATTCTGGGTTCTTTTGTGACCTCCTGGATGAGTCGTCGATGCTCTTGGAGTAATTTTGGTAGACCGGCCCCTTCTGGGAATGTTCATCACCGTTCCAAGTTTTCTCCATTTGTGGATAATGGCTCTCACCGAGGTTCGCTGGAGTCCCAAAGCCTCAGAAATGTCTTTGTAACCCTTTCCAGACTGATAGATGTCCGTGACTTTGTTTCTCATCTGTTCTTGAATGTCTTTACATCGCAGCATGATGCGTTGCTTTTTAAGATCTTCTAGCCTCCTTCACTTTGTCAGACAGGCTCTATTTAAGTGATTTCTTGATTAAACAGGTCTAGCAGTAATCAGGCCTGGGTGTAGCTAGTGAAATTTGACTCAGCTTCCCAAAGAAATGTGGTTAATCACAGTTAATTCAAGATTTAACAAGGGGGGGAATTACCTTTTCACACAGGGCCAGGTAGGTTTGGATAGCTTTTTTTCCCTTAATAAATGAAATCATCATTTAAAAGTTGCATTTTCTATCTATCTTTGTCTAATATTAAAATTTGTTTGACGATCTGAAACATTGAAGTGTGACAAGTATGCAAAACATAAGAAATCAGGAAGGGGCAAATACTTTTTCACAGCACTGTAGGTAATTGAATCGTGAACAGTAGAAGGAGATGCAACATTTTGCAAGTCTATATTTGAAAGACCAGAAAACGGCCTTCATGATGACTTTCACATGGGCTCTGCTCCCAACACGGGAAATTGCTTCTTTTGGTGTGTGTGCGTCTGCACCACGCGCTTTCAAATCATAACCAAAGCTCCTAAACATGAACACACCGGGAGGTTAAAAATGTCAAACACTCCTCTTTTCTTTCCTCCCTTGGTATTCCGTCACTGTCTCACAACTCAACATTTTTCCATGGCTCTTTTGTGGCCGTCCTCTCTCCCTTTCAGCGGCGATGGAGAGGGCGAGGGAGTGGTGCCAGCAATGTCACGGCTGGAGAAAGCTTATCCTGGGTAGAGGGGTCTGTGTATAGAGTCAATCAGAGCTGTACAAACCCTTGATTGCCATTGACATTTACCGGGGGCCCATTTCCAATTAATCTTCAAGGGCCTCCACCTCTTGAAGCCTGATTACGATTTCCCCCCCGACAAACTGGCTAATTTGTAATTGGCCATGTGTCTGGCAGCGGAGGCTCTCCTTTATCACTGCTAGATTGAGACATGGGGAAAAGGGAGATAGATGGGGAAAGGATCCTCACCCTGCCTGTCTGCATCCTTAAATTGTTTTCTTAAATACAATTAAGAAAACATACAAAGCATAAACTATTTTAAACGTATCACTGAAATATATAATCTAAATACAAGATACAAGTAGTTGTTTTTTTGGGTGTGTCTTTGTCTTTTGGTGTATATAGGCTATTATAAGGCACTTTGTGTGTAATTTCTTGGTGGAGGTTGAAAAAGGTCAAAAAAAAAAGTTACAAGCACAACCCACAGAGTCTGATGTGTTGTATTATTTTCTTTGTTGAGAAAATACGAGACAAAACTGAATGAATTATGTGGGTTCTGTGCAATGTATAGCGATAGCCCCAAACAAGGCTAATGAATGAATGACATTAGCGATAAGCTACTGTTTAGCTGCCTAGAGCACAATCACCACTGTCTAATGTTCAATTTCAAGCTGTTCTGCAATCATGTGCTACAATCTATCTTTAAAGGTCCAGTGTGGATCTGGTGGTATCTAGCGATGATATGAGGAGATTGTAACCAACTGAAGGCTCTCCCATGTGCCAAGCATGTTGGAGAGCTACAGTGGCCAATGTGAAGTCGCAAATGACCCTCTCTAAAGCCATTTAAAGCAGAGCCAGTGTTTAGAGTGAGTGTGTATGTGTGAAGTGAGTGGTGAAGCAAGAGAGAGAGAGCAGCGGAAGCCGGTGGAGTTTGGTTTGTCTGGGCTTTTATCTGGGCTACTGCTGAAACATGGTGGTGAAATACAGTTTTTACTATCAGGTGATAATACGCTAAAGAAAACATTAGTATCATATCTTATTTTTGCTAATTGTTGCACACTGGTCCTTTAAATTCTGTGTCTGTGTTATTTTATTTCTTTATCAGAACATGCTTTGTGCTGACATGAATCAGTTTATCAGATACCATTTTGGATGATAACATTTGCACAGATGGACTCTCTCTTTTGGCTTTTGACAGATGGAAAAAAAAATGCAGAAAATCAAATCTGTTCTTGAAACTGTGACTTTTTTTTTTTTTTAAATCTGTGTGTAAACGTGATTGACATGTGGTTGTATATATATATTTTTTTAAACATAGGAAAATTTCATAAAAATAATACAGACTTGGCATGCAAAGGCCTTTTGAATAAAGAAAGAATTATGACATTCATTGTACAAGTTGTGGGCTGCACGGTGGTGTAGTGGTTGCCGCCTCACAGCAAGAGGGTCGCAGGTTCGATTCCGGCTTGGGACTCTTCTGTGTGGAGTTTGTATGTTCTCCCCGTGTAAGCGTGGGTTTTCTCCGGGTGCTCCGGCTTCCTCCCACCGTCCAAAAACATGTAATTTAGGTTAATTGATGACTCTAAATTGCCCGTAGGTGTGAATGTCTGTCTATATGTTGTCTGTCTCTATGTGCCCTGCGATGGACTGGCGACCTGTCCAGGGTGAACCCCGCCTTCGCCCAATGCCAGCTGGGATCGGCTCCAGCCCCCGGCGACCCCTAACGGGATAAGCGGTTGACGATGAATGAATGAAAGTTGTTATTCAAACTGTCTACCGTATTTTTCGCACTATAAGGCGCACCGGATTATAAGGCGCATTAAGCGAAACAAAACGGTCAGATAAGTCAAACTCTATTCAGTTCATTTAATAACTCAGTAACTTCAATAACTCTCAACATTTTTCAGTTGTAACACATGAAATACAAAACAATACACTCACTTTTCAGTTCATCCCTCTTCCACAAATCCAACAAATCCTTCAGTTGAGCGATTTTAAGTGCGCCTTATAGTGCAAAAAATTGCGGTAAGTTTGTTTCATGTTGCTGCACGCTGTTGTGAACAGGTTCAGAAAATGTGTCTCGGCCATATTGTGTTGCAGCGCTGCTTGTGCGGAGCTGCTGGTGAGGCGGCACGCTGCATGTTATTTAGACTCTTGCATATAGTGAGTAGATCACATCCCGCTGCGAAGACAGACACATACATACACATGCGCTGCCTGCATGCTGGGAGATACTTATTCAGACCGCAAAGACACATGATTGTTCACAGTAGCACGCACACGCAGTACATGAGCAGGAGACAGGGGAGAATGCATGTGAATATATGTGTATATTTAGTTTCACTGCGCTCTTCCAAGATCTGCCTCTAACTTCATGGATACTATTTTGTAAACATCCCCACACATGGAGCACCATCATTATCAAAGATCCAGTGCGTTCACATCCTGCACCTCTTTGTGTTTAGTCGCTTACTTTCTCTCTCTGCTCGACACATTTCTTCACAGTGAATAAAATGATAAAGGAACGTTGTGTCCCTCACTCATCTGTAGACACTATCAGTCAGAAACATGTATACGCCAAGAAATGCACATAAACAACTTTTTTTCAGGGCTATTTCTTTTTTTTTCGGCTTCTCTCTGCTGTTTTCTCTTCTGCCTCACCGCCGCTGCTGGATCATGGAGGCAGAGGGAGGGCACCGGTGGAAGTGGGATTCCCAGACTGCCCATTCGCCCAGCCCCAGCCCCTGCACTGGCTTGATAACGTTGTCCCCGTCTCCCCGTCTCCCCCGCTGCCTCCTCACCCTACTCCTCCCTCTGCCCCAGGCTGCTGTGCTCTGCAGACCCGTGCCCACAGCAAAGCCACCCAGGAATCTTATCTCCTGCCCAGGCTCATTGCTGGCCCTGCCTGCCTGCTGCTATGCATGCCCTCCATATGTGTGTGTGCTTGTGTGTGTGTGTGTGTGCGCTCTCCACCTGTCCAATTGCAAAACTGTCTTCCTCTCTATCCTCCTCCTCTTCTTCTTTCTGTCTGTCTGTCTCACCATCTGGAAGTCTACCGTCTTCCCAGAATTCCTGATGCTGATCATGCGCTACCAGGATCCTGACAAAGCCCCCAGGAAGAACACCGGTCGTTAATAACAATTTTTGTAGTGGCTAAACGGCGGTACTACAACTTCAGTGTCCGTAACGTGATGCCATTAGGCCCAAAGACTTTTTCCCATAGACTTCCATTGGGAAAGAGACGTTTGTAACTCAGTGGATAATTTTTTAGGTAAATCAGCTTCCCAGTATGAACACTCTAATAGCCCTTAATCATGAGTTTCTAAAAGTTGTAAAACGCCCTAATAGCCTAATCCAGAATTATTTCCTCCCTCTGTTCATGTCAATGAGAGCCAGACCGTGACGACAGCGCAAGCCTTGACAAAGGTGTGATGTTGAAACCCCGTGACCGAGCCATGTGATCGAGCGGATGCTACTGAGCATGTTCCTAATGGATGTGGAAGATCGCTGGAAGAGGGTACTTTTCCAGATGGAAGTCGAGCCATTTTGGCTTCATGCACCACTGAGCAACTTTCATATCAACGAATGGGGCCCCGCCTCCAACGCTGTATCCATTTCTCTTTATACATTCATGGTCCTGGCCTGGCCACACACAGCGGTCTCAGCGTATCTTAATGTGTGCCTGTCGGACACCCAGTTTTTCACTATGCCAGCCTGGATCCAATGACTGTCTGTCTGTCTTTATGCTCGTCTATGTGTGTCTTCCTCTATCACTGTCTATCTACCCCTGTGTCTTTCTGCATGTTTTTCTACCTGTCATCTTTCTGTACATGCTTGACTGTCTCTCTATCTGCCAGTCTGTTTTCCTGTCCACATCTACCAGCTTGTGTATCAATCGTTCTACCAGTCACTGTCCGTCTGCCTTCCTGGTGTGTTTCTGTTTTCCGCCATGTTTATCTGCCTGTCATCTTGTCCTTCTCGATATGCCTGTTTACTCTTTAATGTTTTTTTTTTCTCTGCTTGCCTCATTGGTTTTATATTAATAAGCTACAGCTCGAGAAGACTTCTGGTAGGCAGATAAATAATATAAAAAACACCAAAGAGTATACAAAATGCATACGTTTCACACTGCTCTAATCATTATTTTATTTATAATAACAATGGATCAACTGACTACTGCGATGTGCAAGGTGTCACTCAAAAAAAAAGCCCAATGTGTAACATTTCAGGGGATCTACTAGCAGAAATGGAATAAAATATTCATAATTATGTTTTAATTAGTGTATAATCACCTGTAACTATGTCTAAGTAGAGAGCGGATCCTCTTCACAGAGCCATGTTGCATCGCCATGTTTCTGTTATGTATTTCTCCGACATGCTTGTGAAACTGCAGTAATGTGAGCTGCAGAATGCAACACAGTGGTAGCACCAGCTGGCGTCTGACTTCCGTTACTCCTGAAGTAGTGTTATTATGGTAAGGATGGCCTCTAAGCGAGGCGAACGATATTACCACGGTTTTGCACTATAGTGCATTTGTTGGGGACTATTTTCAGCTGCAGATTAATACATAATTGTTGCTGTGCTAGTATCCAGGGCACCGGCACATTGAATGTGGAATTGACTTGAAATAAACTACAGTGCTCATGGCACTGTCTGAAGATGTCACCCAGTACAACAGTGTTGGTTATTTATGTAGTTGTGATAGTTTTATACAACAATATAGGCTATGACACAAGCTATATCAGGTTAAACAGGCAGTTAGTAGGATCAATTCAGTGTTGGTTTTATCTTTTTTTTTTTTTTTCACTGAATTTGTCGACAAGAAAAATATTTAATATCACCAGCCGTATCTTTTAAACAGCCACTGTTTCCTGGGACAAATCCGATCTGATGTGTTTCTGCCGGCGTGTGTATATGTGTGTGAGAAAGTAAACCAGCGCTGACGTGGTTGGATTTCTTTGTGTGACTTTCACGCTGCACGACATGTGTACATCACCCATTATTCAATTACATCAGACGACAGAACGAAAGGCGCTCATTACCTTGAAACTCCTGGATATGACAAGTAAGAGAGAGAGACAGATGCCCCAGAGCACTCATTGTCTCAACAATTGACATGAGTAATAATCAACGTCGCCACCGACACGCCATTCAAATCTCCTCCCATCGACATCTTTGATATTGCTCGAGGCATTGTTCATTTGTTGTTCCACACGTCCGTCATGGTACAACTAGCCCCCTCCTACATCCACCCTTGTCTAAACACACACACACACACATGCATACACCTCTCATTCTTCCCCGTCTGTGGCTGAAATGACTATTGACGTTTGGGTTTGGATTTGAAATGTGTTGGAACAGAGAAAGGTGGCGCGTGTGGTGAGGGAGGAGCGGGAGTGGGGATTAGTTTGGACATAAAACAGCTCTTCCCTAGGAGGGCAGAGCGAGGGCCATTTCACAGGGGGTAGTCCCGGATATTATGTTCATTCCCTTTGTAATTTTATTAATGGGGGGAACATTAATCCTCACTCAGCCTGAGACCACACAGTCGGCAGTGGAGCAATTTTTTGTTGGTGGGTTAAGGATTTGTTGTTCATAGCATGAAGGGACTAATTTTTAGTTCTCGTCAGCCGCTCTGAGTGTCTTTTCTCTGTCACACTGATGTGATGAGCCCAACCAGCTTCTTTGTCTTGTTTTCCTGCTGGAGGATTGTGTGGCTGCGTGTTCCCTAAAAACAGAAAAATTGGGACAGAGGGAGGGGGATTACAGACATCGCTGTGGCTGTGTGAGCATCTTTACCTCGTCTTTGCATCTTTGTCTTTAGCTGTCTCTTTTAACGTCTCTGCAGAGATGAATTATATTATTTCTCAATCAAAATAGTGATCCGTAATACCCGTGGTTTCTTAGTTTCACTTCATTTAACAAGGATAATAGAGATTGATGTAAACATTGCATATGACATATCGTCATTCAGCTAATGATGTTTTGTTGATTACCACATTAACTCTCCTAATTCTACCTTCACATGAAGAATTACAGCAAACATGATGTTAATGCTGAATGTCTAATGAAAGTCTGTAGCTTCTTTAGGTCACCCATGTTCACTGGACCATTTTCATTACATGGGCAATGAAAATGAGGCAGGTCACACTAAAGTCAAAGGAAATTTGGCATCAATAAATCACTACCGTGTTAATTTCGATCACCATAAATCACAGTAAACAAGCAAGTCCATCGCTGAGAACATTGGCAGGCTCTATTGCTAAAGCTGTCAGACTTTCTGACAGTGTTGGAACAAGTGAAAGTTTGATGGAAGACAACTTTCAACATGTTCAACAATGCCAGGGAACAGTGACAGGATGGGATAAGGCTTATGGAAAACACAGTCTTGTTTTTAGAAACTCAATTATCACCTCGACAATGTCCTCATTTGTTATGGTAATTACACAGTGCTAAGGTATCACAGTTGGGTGGCACAGAGGCTCAGTGCTTAACATTATCGCCACACAGCAAGAAGGTCCTGGACTTTAGCACAACCTGCAAAGACACATAATCTCATAACGGCTGCATGCGTTAGTGGTGGAAAGTAACTATGTTTACTCAAGTACTGTACAATTTTAGTTCAAGTACAATTTTGTAGTAGTTGCACTTTACTTGAGTATTTCCATCCTATACTATTTCATACATCTACTGTACTACATATACATTATGCAGGTGGAGTTACTTTCAAAATTATGATGTCAAAACTCATAATGATTATATATAAGGCACGCTTTACGTTAAACTACCTGACAGTATCCACAGTAGTTAAAAGAAACCCTACCATGATCAGTCATAACAGTAATACGCAGCTTATGCACTGATGCATCAGTATATACAAAATATCAGTATATCAGTATACTTTTGATACTTAAAGTACATTTTTGCTTTACAACAGGGACTTGTTTTTGTGCTATTGCTATGTTTACTTAAATGTGCAGTGTATCTGGTAGTATCTAGCGGTGAGACTGCAGCCAACTGAAGCCCAAGACAAGTAGAGTGGTCGATGCGAAAATGGTCCTCTCTAGAGCCAGTTGTTGTAGGAGTAGAATAGGTCATTCAGAGACAGCAGAGCCAGTGTGTAGAGTGTGTAGAGTGTGTGTGAGTGTGTGTGGTGAATATGTGGGAAATGAGTGGTGAAGCGAGAGAGAGAGAGAAAGAGCGGCAATGAGGGCAGCAAGTAACGTTATCAACTCCGGCCTAAGCAGGAAAAGTTATCAGTGTTAGGTTTTGTAGAAACATGGCGGTGCAACATGGCGGACTCCGTGAAGAAGACCCGCTCCCGATGTAGATATGAAGGGCTCATTCTAACGATAGCACAGTGATTCTTATTTTCAGGTGATTATACACTGAAGAAAATATACTTGAGCCATAGAAGCTACTTTTGAGTTAATATATGTGTTGGTTTTTGGTCCGCAGATGATACTCACTCACTGTGTGTATAACTGCATTCTGTGTGTATAGCAAATTAATACAAAATTAGGATCATGAAATAATCCAACTGATGTTTTATAGATATCCTGCTGACAATCAAGGCTGTGCACGCAGCAAAGGGTAGAAAAGATGTTGCACAATGTCATGATAGCTTAATTTTTAAAACGAAGCACTCAAAATACTGCTTAAATGTGCTTCATATGTGCCACTTGTCTTCTTGCACTTCCAAAACCTTTTACCCCACACATGTCTGAGCCTTTAGCTCAGGCTAGCTAACATGACACATGGATGTCCAGGGAGAAACATCAGCTGGAAGAAATGATAACGCTAACCTACACACAGGTAGCTGTACAGTGGGAGCCATGCTATTTCACTGCAGTGCAGCACTGAAAAGTACAGATCTTAGAGTCCGACAAACTGATCACCAAAGCCTTGATCACAGAGCGATATAAATGTTTGCACAAGTCATTCAATTAATTCATTCTATAGCTCGCTTATCACAATAACTACGATGTGTTCTTTACAAATATGTTGTATGTTGTTGTAAGTAAATGTTTCTATGCTCTGGAGGTACGCATAATGCACACTCTGGAAACAAATTTACCATTTGGGGGACAATAAATTCTTTCTTTCTATTAAACAGCCATAATGCACAGTGGCAGCGTGAGCTGTCTTAGGTTAAAATGAGTGTTTCTTCATTACTAGATTCTGGACAAAACTATCCACTACATTCATAAAATGCAGGGGTCTGCACTCTCAGCTAATCTGGAGGTAAGGTCTCTTCATAAGATAAGTTAAACCAAATAAAACTACCATAAATATTCCTATTTTTGATGTTTTTACGTTTTTATTAGGGTACTTTTTGGACAAAGCAAAGACTTGCAGGCATAATTTTTCCATCTATATCCATTTGGGTCGAGCTTCTTTTTTGTTGGATATAAATGAAATGAAAGTGGAAGCATCAATTCCACAACACGCCTCAGAGACATCTGGTTCCCTGCAGGCTTTGTGTCAGAGCTGCACTTCCAGGCAGGTGCATTCCCTTTGTGTTTGAGACAGGAGAGCAGAGTACTGCGGTGTAGAGGAGATCGATCCACCCTGGGAAGTGTCGTCTCTGCCTCTGCATGACATGAGGCACTAACATAAAGGGAGAGGTCACCCAGCGAGAGCCGGGCCGACGCACCTGTGTCCATTAGGCACGTTGTGTGTGTAGGGTGCACTCATATACACACACATGGACGCAAACTTAGACTACTGCCTATACATGCAGTATATCATCATTTCAACTCATTTGTTTTAAGAAATAGCTTCAATTTGCTTTTTTTTTTTTTTTTTACATTTTTCAAACAAACATTTGAGGATTGCTCTTTTCAGATAGTAGCCATACATTATATTACATATTTATTTGTGTAGGATGAAGTTGCCTTGGAAACATCTCCTTGCAGCATCATCCCAACTTCTACCTCCTAATGATTCAGCACCTCAGTAATGAGATCGAGGTGGGTAATTACAGCACCATACCTCATGTTTCTCTCTTTAAGCAGTACAGGGCACATAGTAAGGAGAAAGTAATGTTTCTCACAAACAAAATAGGAGCTTATAATTATACAAAGTGTATCTGCTATGTGAAAATGTAAATATGCAAACCATCGTTCTTCAGGTGCACTTCCTGTGTATACAGAGTTACAAAAAAGGAAGAAACATTTTTTGGAAAATTGTTTAAGCTTTGTACTCTGCTGGTGCACTGCTCGTTCAGGACTTGAACGTATAGACTTTTCAGTGCCGTCCTGTTGCTAGGATTTTGGTCTAACTGCACTTCCTGTCAGCTGCTGCATTAACAAACATTGCTACAGGAAATACAAAGGGGCCCATTCACAATGTTTATGTTGTCGAGTTTGAAACAGGTCGACTGTTCGGCTTCAAGGAGTATATAAAGAAGGACTGGTCATTACATCATCGAAGTACCGGTTAAGGTCCAGATGTATAGAGGCATATAAAATTTAGCAATTAGCACAACCTCCTGATAATAATAATAATAGGAAACATTATCGAGAGAACATTGGCCCTAATGGTTGGTTAGTTATTGTTAACAAAGATGCTCTATTACAATCAAATACATGTAGAATACTACCAGCTTGGCACCAGCGTGAGTTCAGTGACAAAATGACCTTTTCTTCTTTTATATATTCCTTGCTTGGACCCCAGAGGTGAAGCTTGCAGCGTTGTTGAACTCATCGAAGAAGAGTTTGGTTGTAATGTTAATGTGAACTGCAGTCAATGAGCCGCAGCCTGTAAAGGCGGATGAAACGCTCGAATCTGTACATCCCTGAAGCCCCTCCCCGTCGCTGCACAGAGCGCTGTTTGCTTGTTTATTAAAAGTTTATTACTACTGAATGTGTTGCATGTCCAATTTGCACCAAATGTATAACAAAGAACTCTGTTGGGTCCCCATCAATACACCTGCCACGTGGGAAATAGATCAGATGAACAGATCTCGAGATATGCAAATAACACGGAGACAGACTGCTATTCCTCACTTTACTATTAGACAAGTAGCTCCTATACAGCTGATCAAACTTCTGTTCATGCTCTAAAATGTGACTCAATGTGGTCAGTATATTAGTGCTACAGTTTATAAAACAGTTCTGTTAATACATTTTTCTTGTCAGCTGCATGAGTGATTTGGGAAGAAAGATGAAGGCAACACTGAACCTGGGTCTTGTGATATGTCTTTCCCTGTGGGCTTACTATATCCAGATTAAGGGAGAGTTCACAGATAGGCGACAGGCTCCAGCACCCATATCCAATCAGACGGTTCCCTCAGGGGAACCATGTGGTGCACACATATGTGGCCACAGCCTCACAGCACGACACCACGGTGTCCTCCAGGAGTCCTCTACGAGGATCACGGGAAGCTGTGAGCGAAGAGTGCAGCACTTTTGAGTGAACGCTTGGTGATGTATTTGAAGATTAGGCAACGCATTTATGAACACTGGCAAAATATGTCATGGTTTATATTATGTTCTCTTGCTGCAGCGCCGGTACAAGTGGGGAGACAAGGGGGAGGAAGGGCGGGTGCGCTGGTGTGCTGTCGTCTGCCTTTTTGAAGGCTCACACTCTTCAAGGCTCTCCTTCCTTCTGCTCAAAAGCCTTTCTGAAAGTCTATTTGTAACACTGCTTACTTCTTTCCCGCTCCCTTTATCCGACGACACAATGTGGGTGTTGTAACCACGTCTGTGCGCATTGTAATGAATATGTGCACACGCGTGTGTTTGTGCGTGAAAGTGCTTTATGTGGTCCAAATGTGTGTAGCACTGCCAGCTGAAGAATGAGTCATATTTCCTCTATCAAAAGGAGACACAAACTGTATAATGTACATCCACCTCCTGACTAAGATATTTAGAAATAGCCCTCTCTTTTTCCTTTCTCTACTCCATTATGAAATTTCTCCATTGCAGCTTCATATACTGTATATATACAGTATATACACCTTTCCACGGTTTTAAGACTGCATTACATTTTATGAAAAACCTCACACAATGACATCGGGCCCTAGAAAACCAAATAAGCCAGCACCACTCCCAGAGCCATCACACTTGATCCGTGTATGAATGAATCACACTACGCTACCATTTTCCTCTCATCTCCCTTCCTGCCCCCTACAGAACCAGAGCAAAGCCATAGCTCATATTTTCACTGACAAAAGAGGTGACAGTGAAAGGAAAGTGAAAAGGCTATAATAAATGCTACGGGAGAGGTACAAGGAAGGGAGTGCGGCGTTTGAGAGCGGTAACCTTTTTCAGATGCTGATTTAGTATTCATTATTAATGACCTTTCCCTACCTGAGCAAAAGCTGTTGCCAGGAAGCCCCTCGTGTTTGTGTCTGGGGGCAGATGCTACGGCCTTGTTCAGACTTGTTGGCTGATGGATTTTCTACACTTGGTGTGCGTCTTTTTTTGCGCGAATACTGTTTAATTTGTCCCACCGAGTGCTGAGTAAAGACTAGTATGAACATAGTGGGCAAGGTGTTAAAGTTCAAAGAGGTATGCTAGACACAAATTAGGGGTCAGACAGGGAAGATTGGTGTTTTGGTATTTACACTGTCTGTTTGCAGAGAAGACAGGCAGTGTGAGGAAGCCTCCTTTCCTCTCAGTCATCTTCCATTTACCGCTGTCTGTCTCATCAAAAAGCATTTTTCATGCTAATTGAACTTAAAGAGCAACCATGCGAACAATGCAGTGTGAGCTTGAGGAATACGCATAGGTGTGTGTGTGAGAACAATCACTTTAAACGTGCTCATCCAGGCTCGATATCCTATTCACAGAGACCACACACCGACAATCATTCCCACACCGTGGAAGTTACTCCTAAGCACATTGGGAACTTCACTGCCAGGCAGTGTACAGTAAAACGGATCTATCTATCTATCGCTCCACCTGTCTGTTTATCCCGCAATCCCTTCCATCATTCTGTCATCCTTTTGTCTGTCTGCCTCCATTCATCTGTCATTATCAGACAAAAAAATGTAACACATACTTTCTCTCCCCAGCCGATAAGCCTCTACACATCACTCAGGAGCAAACCACGGGGGCCCCCGGAAACACACACACACACACACACACACACACACACACACACACACACACACCAAACTCTGCAAGAACTCACCTCAATTACACCATTATTTCTTTTGTTGTCATTTTTTTTTGTCTAAGACGTGAAACATATTTCTGCAAGGCCTCTTTTGTCTAGCCAAATGCCAAATTATTATATTGCAATCATTGCGCCCTTCTCTGTGCCAGGGATTTAACTGCATTGTCAATATGCGCTATCACTTCCCCTTAGCAGCTATAATTAGACTGCTTACTGGGATGCTATTGTGAAGAATTTCAGCCAAAGCAAAGTCTCACAGCCGTCTGTGAAGAGAAGGCTTTGACAAAAACAATTAAAAAGACCTTGTTTTGCCATCATCGAGCAGTACATGGGGCTGCAGACTTGCCAGGACTGGTCGTTCACTGTTATTCAACGGTTCGTTTTCAGGTGGTTTTATCACGTAATACGTGTTTAAGGAGCACTACAGAGTGAGTTACCACTGAAGAGGTTTAGAAAGCAGAACACTTCTGAATGAAACATATTACACATGTTGTAGGCAAATGGTAAAACTTTACTTTACAATTATAATGCTTAAGATTTCAGGGTAACACGTCATTTTACAGGTCTGGCATTTAGGTGATAATTAGCAAGTCACCTGTTAGAAATGTCTTTAGAATTACTGCCAAATTATCCCAATATTTACCTCAAAATGTATCAAAAATACTTTACTATAAACATTATTTAATAATTATATTACACTATTTCCCATTAGCTGGAAATTTATTTAATATACTTCCAGGAGAAGAATACAAAGTAAATTGATATGCTTTATTTCCATGTCTGCTCCTCAATAGATAATAATTAGCAAATAACCTATTTGAAATTTCTTAAAAACTCGCCCGAATCATTACATTAGCTACCAGGTTACATCGGTGTAGACAATAAGTCACAATGGTAATATTAGTGCGTGATCAGCGGCGCACAGCCAATTCTCAAATCTAAGGGCCTATTTTAACCATCATGTGCTATTTTAGCATATTATTATTAATCATGTTTATAATTAACTAATTTTAATATATTTTGACGTAAATATTGAGGTAATTTGTCAGTAATTACAAAGAAATTTCAAATAAGTTACTTGCCAATTATCACCTAATTAACATGAAATGTGCAGACCTGTAAAATGAAGTGTTACCCATTTCAGTCCTGTTTGACTCTGTGATGCCTAAGGTTACAGGTGTAACGATACTACATGTCCCAGAATCCTGGGGGCAGCAAACTCTCATTTAGCAGTAAGAAAGAAATAAGTAATTAAACAGAATGGCAACTGGTATAGCTACTTACTTTGCAACCAAACAAACTAATGTTGTAGTTATGTATAGGTAGAAAAAATTTGGATATTGGCCTCCACCGCAAATCATGAAAACCATTATACAGAAAAGTATTTCATTTACAGAGTGTAAATACATTGATTGGCTATTGTTGAAAAAGTGCAGATGCTAAATTGTATCAGAAAATGGGGTTTGATTTGATAAAAATCTTAAGGTTTATTACCTTAAATCCCATTGCATTTATAAGCAGGACAAACATTTAATAAACAGCCCAGTCACACAAAAAGCTGTGTGAAAGCATGTAATAAAATGCTGTCCTTGCTTTAGGCAGGATATTTTCACGCCATTTAGTCTGGACTGACCAAGAATAAATGGGGAGAAAGACTGCTAATGGCAGATGGGAGGAGAGGTGGATGAGTCCAACAAACAGGACTTTCAACCAGGAGTCCGGTGTTTTGTTCTGAAGTTATGATAGTGACATTTGTCATGTTTTGTGTACCGTTATGTTGGTTCTGTATGTATTTTATTTAGTTTACATGTTAAGCCCAACATTGACATTTTTCCTGAACGTAACTAAGTCATTTTGTTGCCTAAACCTAAGTGAGAGTTTTAGTTGCCCCCTGTTGGTACTGCACCTTCAAACATACATGCAA
Source organism: Pterois miles (assembly GCA_947000775.1). Taxonomy (NCBI): domain Eukaryota; kingdom Metazoa; phylum Chordata; class Actinopteri; order Perciformes; family Scorpaenidae; genus Pterois; species Pterois miles. Next base: position 7,220,596 of record CAMQGK010000194.1, on the reverse strand, counting down.
TAATCATGCCTTGGCAAGGCAAAATGTCACGCTAAATCACCACTCTCTGGTGGGCTGCAACATTTTTAAATGTTCATAAATGTTCAGTCATTAGCAGCAATTATAACTTCTATGCAATAATATATTATTAAAACTGTGTTTTATTATACAGTATTGTCAGTCATGTATTTACACAGCAGCCTCTTCTTATGGGTGCCCACAGGAGTTATAATTGTTCATAAATGCATAAATAATACATCTAACACACTGTATGTATTGGTCCTGTCAACAGCTGCATCAGTGCTGATCTTCAGTGTTTGATACTTTACTATGTACTGTCTTATATACCATCATGCCCACTGCCAGTCATATCTGGTGTGCCATCAGAGCCCTTACAATGCACAGCCCCATATGGGGATATAATTACCTTTACAGCACTCTTAGTGAGAAGAAGGCTATTACTATCCTGGAAATCTCCAAAACCCCCCTCATTTTCAATCTAGTTGAATGACGTGATGTTTTTTATAAGCTTGGGGGGAAAAAATAAACTCTCTCAGGGGAGCTTCTGATGGTCTCTTAAAGTTCTGAAGACCATTTATAGAGTATTTCAATAACCTGTCAACCATTCCTCCAGATTAAGAATCAAATCTCTAGCCTACATGTTTAATCTGTTCTTCCTAGCATTATCTATTAAGTATGCTGGAGCCTCAGTAACCTGTCGGTTGATCCCATAGTCCACTAAATCAGTGGTTCTCAATCTTTTCTAGTCGCATCCCCCAGAATAATCAGGTTGGTGTCCACGGCCCCCGCTCAGCATAAACAGCTGTTTCTATGCGCCTCTTCCTGCTGATTTTGAGCGATTATTGTGAATGTTCTGATTAATAAACGTAGGATAAATCATACAATGCTTTGTTTGTGATGACAGTTATGTTAAGGTTTCACAGCTATCTCCTATGTGTTGTCCAATGAGCTCTAGGCACTGTGGATTTTCCCCCGTCGGAAAATGATGCGCATCCACACTTCGACTCTCACAAACACACTCAATATAATCTAATCTGGGGCAAATTATATCACTGGTACAGGTGATGTAATGTCAAAACCATTACCTACTTTAAAATATGTTATTTTATGTTTTTATTCACAACCATCTGAGGACCACCTATAATTATCTCGCAACCCCATTGGGGGTCCCGACCCGCTGAGTTGAGAACCTCTGCACTAAATAATAATATAAATCATAATAATGTTTGACAAATTATTTTCTTTCTGTCTTTTCTTTTTATTTTCTTTATAATTTCTTGAGCTGTTATGTCACAGTTAAAGCAAAGTAAAATCAGGTGCGATGTATGTGCATGTCTACAGTATATATACTGCATATACATTGTTATACCCGTCCCACTTCCACTAATAAAAATAGTTAGAAAAAACAAATGCATTAATAAACTACCTACTTTATAGTGTGTTATAAACCATTTATTCAATGTGTGTATACTGCTTATATATGCTAAATATGGGGACTAGCAGTGGGTAGAATAGGAGCAAATATGATTTTAAAAATATGATTAAAAAAATCAACCAATCAAACAGTCAAGATAGGCAGCGCTGATCAAATATGAATCAATAATCTGTTAGTGTAATGCCAATTTCTCTCCTCAGATGTTTTCAGAAACATCTTGCACTGTACTGCAAAATGAGAAAGTTTGTGACCTGGCAGCCATGTTGAGATCTGTTGAGGAAATCACCGCCCACCAGCTGGAGCAACCTCTGAAATGACCTGTGACTGCATCAAAACAGCCATGAGGAGGTGCAGAAGTTTTCTCTCCGAACACCTGAATTACAATATGCCGAGAGGTTATCATGGACTTTCTGCCCAATGATGCCAAAAATACACTGCCTACTGCAGATTTAATGTTAAGTGTTACCTTGAGAATCGATGATGGACTATCCATTATTGTCCTGTGTCCTGATTGTTTTGGACATGTGGATCAGTATATAAGTAAGATAAGATCAGTATACAGTATATAACTTATCCGTAAACCTGTCACAGCAGCATTGTTTCAGCGTGTTTGTGTGTGTGTGCGTGTGTGTGTGTGTGTGTGTGTGTGTGTGTGTGTGTGGTTAAGACATCCCTGCCAGTATATAAAATCCCAGCTTGACAAGGCCGGTGGGATTTCTGGGTCACATGAACAAAGACAAGCTCATATTTGCTTTTGCATGTGGGTTTGTTCACCTGTCTGGCATCCATCACGTGAATTACAGTGGTCTAGAAATAAATAACACACACATACACACGAGCAAGCACATGCACACACATTCACACACTTCTGCAGTGACACAAACGCTACACCTCATCCTTACTCAAGACATTTTTTTGCCCAGGGGTATACCAGAGAACCAGGTGTTATCTCACTCCTCTGTGAGTCCCACTTTCCTCCCCAGAGCAATTAAGGACATTGTGGAGTCAGAAACTCTGGCCCCAAAATGGCTGCCTATCCGGAATGGAGGTGTCACATCATCCTGACAACCAGGTCAAGCCCTCGGAGTATCATCAATGCGAGCCAACAAAGCCAGGGGTCGGAGGGTATCTCACCTCCTGACCCCTCGGTGGAATTGATCTGTTGTGGTGGAAATGGGATTTTGGTGCTGCATGATTCAGACAGCATACAGACACCGAAGACATTTTCTGTCTTGAATGATTGACTAGATGACGCACAACGTCAGACACAACAATACGGTTTTACAGTCACAAAGGAACTGCAGCAGAATTGGGTTAATTTTCTGTCATGTTTCTGAGTGTGAAAGCATGTGTGGGTGCATCTATGCGCCTAAAGCTGCATTTATATGTGCACAGTGCATGCCAGGGTATGTGTGATGTTGTCAAGAGGCTTGTGTTTTCGGGGCAGCAAGTCAGTTGGGGAGAGGAGCTGTCAGCGTGGCTGATCTGTGCAGCTGGCACTCGGCATAGGCAGAGATGCCCACCCATGTCAAATGTCACAGCGCTAATTTCTTTCCAATGCAACCCAGGTATAACCGCAGGGGCGAGAGACAGACACACCTCATTGCTCCACAGAATGAGATTCCCAGGAGGCTGTGCAATTCACAAATCTACAGGCTTTATTTTAATGAAATCTGTCGAGTCTTGTCATTATTGTTTTGTGCTTGGCTGTATGCTCATTTTAGAAATTTTGAGCAACATGTGTATAATGCAACAATTTCCTGATTCTTACAGTGAAATAGGGATTGCACGCCTGTTAATATCTTGCACATTGAAACTTGGTTTGTATAACTACAAAATCTGTTTTATTGCCTCTGGTCACTGGAGTGTGGTGCCTTAAATTATGAGTTAAATGTATAATTTACGGACCTATACATGTGTGCTAATTTTATCAAGCACAGAACACCCTACAGTGTGATCACTGTGTGCATTAAACTAAACAACGGTTACATATTTAGTCCACAGATCTGCTAGAAGGATGTTTTGAAAATAATTTTAATGGTTCTAATGCGTTTTTGAATGCTTTTGTGGCTTTTGTTTGTTTTTGCCCAAGGGGAGATAATATCCCGCCTCTCGACCCAGCATCAACAAACTTCCACTGTAAGACTGTTCATTCCACACATGACCCAATAAAATGCATTTTGCCTCAGGAAATTAAGAAGTATTCCATCTCCCAATTACCAGCTATGTTTCTGTGGGTTTCTGCATATTTGTGTGTTCTTCCTTATCAATGCCTTCACAACCAAATGATCTCATATGTAACTAGATCTCTGTATTTAATGAATATCATAATATATTATGTGGCATATAAGTAAAAGTCATCAGACCAAACAGATAGTTTATAGATATTTATATATATTATATATATTTAGATAGTTTTTGCCAAAAACTTTTTACAAGATGGCATTTGAAATTATTATTTTTTTTTTTTTTGGCACATCCTTTCCAATCACTAACAGATTGGTGCTAATCAAGTGAAAGGGGACCTTCCTGCCCTCCTCGTCCCTCTAAACTTTCTGAGCATTTAGTCATGCACATGTCGTTTCCTCATTCCTTTGCGCGCTTCCTCCTAAATTACTGGGAGGTGATATACAGCCTGGGTGTCCCAAGGCTACAGGAGATTTAGAACTTTGTCCCATCTGAAGGAGAGGTGAGAAAAGACATTACTATGCAGAATAGGTAATATTGAAAACGCCAGAGCTCTTTATGGTGCCCCATGCAGATTATCAATCTATTTGTGTAACTTGGCTACCCAGAATTTCATTTCCCTTTTCATTTATTTGCCTTGCTGCAACCGTTTACAGTGCAGAAACGGAAAATTGAAGCCATGACGAGCAAGGGAGCAATATTCCAAGGGCAAAATAGGCCTCTTCTGCTGTATGATTGCAAAGGTTCATTTGGAGGGGGGAGGAGGAATGAATTGACCTCCTTTTGATGAGCTCAGAGGAATATTTTGAGGAAAAACAGGGAGTCCACACATGGTCGTCTACACCTTGCCCATACTGTCTTCTTCTAGGCCTTTAGCGTTTTTTTAAGTGTTACTGAGAATTTACTGGGCGTCTTGCTTTATAAAAGAGCAACACTTGTACATATTGTCCTATATTACATTCAGCACCATGGACAGAGGCATACATTTGATAACATTGCTGTTTAGTTCCCGCACCATGGACAGAGACATGGGTTGGTAGCATTGCTAAGTCAGTTTCAGCACCATGGATAGAGACATACGTTTGGCAGCATTGCTCTTAGTTTCAGCACCATGGACAGGGACATATGTTTTGTAGCATTGCTCGGTTAGTTTCAGCACCATGGACAAAGGCATATGTTTGGTAGTTTGTTTAGTTTCAGAGTCATATCTCTGTCAGTATTTCTCAGTTACAGTAAAAGTTTGTTGGTCCTGTTTTACAACTGCAGTCTCATCACTGATAGGCTGTAAGCATTATCAAAGTCCAACCTTGACTTATTTCACTAAAGAGCTCTGGAAAAGAAAATCTGATTTTGGGGGGTAATGTAGAGAGTATAAATATGAAAATTGTTTGACAGACCAAGATTGCTCTCAGCACGCCTGTGCAGTGGGCACAAATGATTTGAAGATCTACACAGTCATATCTGAGTATACCCAAACGGATTAAAATAAGTACCATTTTGGGAGCGAAAAAGACACATTGTTACACGTCTTGCTCGTTAATTGCGTGTTATTATTATCAGTCCAATGGGCTCAGTCACCAAAGCCATTTCACTCCGGGCGACACTGAAAACATTTCATAGTGGCTCACAGGTAGGTAGGTTGTGTGACGAAACAGACCGTGAGGGAACCATCATGGCGCCATACCTTACATAATCATCACAGCAGTACCCACTGAACATAATTACAATGATTTGTGCCCTCCCATTTCACCCTTGTATTAAAAAATATTGCCGGAGGTAAGTCAGGCGTGAGCGCAAGCGAGGCTGCTGTGGTGAATGGAGTGTGGCCCCGAGGGAAAGCTTGGAGAGCAGAGCACGGTGTCATGCCAAAGAAAGCCAAGTCCCCAACCCCCCACCCCCCGCCCTGCTGGGGCCTGGTCATGCCGTGAGAACGGGATGACATTACCGGGCCATTTAGCTGGCGGAAGAGCAGAAAAAGGTGAGAGAGGCTCAGAGTGTGTCGCTTTTGTTATTTAATGGTTGGCTAATGTCTAGGCGGAGGGCGGGTATGCCTCATAGCCAAAAAATGAAAACAAATAGGTCAACATTATGAGCCTTGGATGCTGCTGTTATACTATGAGGCCTTTCGGCTGCATGGTTTGACTGGAAATACTGAAGCATAACTGGAGTAGCAACACATTTTTCCCATCACTATAGAAATGTTCAATGCCTGTATACCCAACACTTTACCTTCTCATCTAATATGAAAACAACACTTTATCATACATGGGCAACCAATTTCAGCAAGAGCCAAATACTCAGCATGGGCATACACATACGTACAGTCCCTCTATTCCATATAGAGATCAAAATATATGGGTCTTTATATGTGGATATTAATTAGTTTGTCTTTCTGCAAGATAATGGTGTCACATACTGAAGCACAAGAGAAAGTGTGAGATATGTATTCCATTATGTACCCATCTCTACTGCCAGTAATTCATTTTTCCAGGATACATTGCTGACTGTTTAAATGACATTCATCAGGCTAGATTTCAATAGAAAAATCATCACTTTTATCATTACACATTGCCATGACCTCCGGTGTTGTAGCTGTCCTTTGGGAAAAGAGATAAACACTATGAACTAACTCCCAATGGAATAAAGCAGAAAAGCCACTGATCTTCACCGAGAGGTCATGTCAGTGCTCAGGTTGAATTGAATTGGAAATATCTGATCTTGTATCCAGTAGTCGTGTCTGTCATTATAAATTGTACCCACTTTGAGAGTGAATCTTCAAACCTACTGTCATTCGATTTGCACCTTCTCCAGGTCACTCAATTCAGAGCTGTAAGATCACAGATTAGGGACAAAACAGACTCCTGTCATATGGGAGTAAGACGGTGTTCAGTGGTGGGTAATAAAGATCATTCTGTCCTGGAGCATGAGGCCTAAAAAAAAATGTTTAATCTAAGAAAGGAGGGATTTCTTTATTTTTGTCTACACATTTAATCAGGAATGTTAAGTCAATGTCTATCACAGGTGTAAATGTGCTTTTAATTATGTATAAATGTTTGAAACCTTCCACACTGAGTGGTATTTAATATTAGCACCTAACTCACTCATACTAAGATTTTCATAAATCAAGGACTGCTAATCACACTGGCCACTTTAAATCTGATTAAAAACTAGTTGACGCCTAAAGGCCTAAGGTAAGCTTAAAATTAATTTCACGAGGAAACTTAATGAATATTGGATGTCCTTCCAAATGATCAATCAGCGATTTTACGGAGAAATAGTATTTCAGATATTTTGTGCATTTACAGTGTAAATTGTGATACTGAAACGTGTTTTTCTTGTCTTTGTGAGTATTCTCGTCGCGTGGAGAACACCTAAAGAGTTACCGACATCGCTGAATATGGATTTCTGTACATCTTGTCAATTTGTCCCACTCTGGTGTGACTTATTTTTCTCCTTCGATGTGCCCCCTCTCTACGCCACTCGGCGGTGCTCATAGACTTCCCCTTTCTGGAAATCAAATCATCTAAAATGCACATGACTTTGGAAATGGCTAGAGGAAGCTAATAACACGTCGTCTCACCGGTGCAAAACATGCGTTTGCGTCCCAACAATAACGACGAGCGATCGGAACCGTCGGAGGAATCCCGTATCCGTGTGCTTTAGTTCCGCCTGTGGGACTGCGTGCGTTTCAGCACCACGGAGCTGTCCGCCGGCCAGCACCGGAGCCGAGGACGCAGCGATTCACTGCTGCTGGAGCCGCAGATGAGGAAGATCATATCAAGTGTGATTTAAACACGAAATCAAACCTCTTAAAAACGACATGCAGCCACATTTTCAATCCATCTACAAAGCGAATGTTTATTTTGAATGAATGCAAACATGTCAGGAGTTGTAAGACAGCGGTGCGGCTTATTATAGTATGCATGTCAGTCACGAAGTAATGTATTATCTTGAGTTGGTGAATGTGTAGTTATTTGCTCTGAGTAGGAGCACAAAGGACCGTATTCTCTATATTTCTCTATTTATAGACCCTCTCCCCTCGGTGGAATGTACCACTCGGTCTTCGTATCAGAAAAGGGGGGACAGACGACGCTGGCTTTGACATATGCCGAGTTTACAGCGGCCCCCGTTTATTCAAACCTCCCCACTGTTCTGGCAGAGATTGAACCTGTCCCGTCCGTTTAAACCGAGAAGACACCCATACCGACTCCTCAATGCAAAAAAATAAAAGGGTGCCAAGAAGCTGGGACGAGGGAACGTGGGTGTAAATAGACAGTGAACGCTCTTGGTCTCTCTCTCTCCCTCTCTCTCTCTCCCTCTCCCTCCCCCTTCTCTTTCTCTCTGTCTCTCTTTTATGAAATCAATGAACGAGTTATTGGGTAGGACATAAATATAAGGAATCAAAGCCTCCACCGGGACCAACGGCACTGCGCGCTTTTGATATGCGTCTTCGCCAAATGCTACATGTGTTTTCACATCAGTGTAAATATTGGCTTTGATAGGACGAGAGTGGAATCGGCTCTGGCACGGCTTCTTGGTCTCGGAACCAAATTTTGACCAAGACTTCCACCAGCTTTTTTATTTTTTCAGCGTAAAAACGATTCTCCACCATCGCCATCTGCTGCTGTTTGCACCCATCCCAACTCACTGGCCGGTCCGAAGATGGCAACTTTAACCAACGGGCAGGTGGACGGCACGGTGCACGGTGTCGGTGTGGTCTCCGCCAGCACGAACGGGCTCGTGAACGGATTAAGCCACAGCCACAGCCCGGTGGGCTGCCCGGCCACCATCCCCATGAAGGACCACGATGCCATCAAACTCTTCATCGGTCAGATCCCCCGCAACCTGGACGAGAAGGACCTCCGGCCCCTCTTCGAGGAGTTCGGCAAGATCTACGAGCTCACTGTGCTGAAGGACCGCTTCACGGGCATGCACAAAGGTGGGTTGAGCCCATATTGCCTGAGTGGTTCTACTTGTTTTTGTCAGCGTGAAATCTGTCACACATTGGCGAGGGTGAGGAACCCAAATCATGCAGGATTTTAACGCGCACAATTGTTGGAAAATTGTGCAATATTCTGTAAAGATAAAGAATGACTTTATGCATGCTGCTGCTGGATTTGTGGCAATTTTTCCTTTTCATTGCAATTCACTGCTTCATTTTCTGTCTTATTGGGCAACTATATCACAGCATGAGAGTGTCACGAATCACGGGAGTCACGACGGCATGAATTTATGTAGGGTGATATTAGGAGGAGCAACGCTCCTATGTGGGCAGTGTGCACGGGAGTGTTCACACATCTAGTCCGGTGGTTGTAAACGTGCTTTCATTCACCACGGTGCTAAATCCAGGCCATTAACCTCACGTTTTCACGTTGCAATAGCGGGGAGGCTGTGTTTGATTGCCCGCAGCACCGCACACTCTGTTGCCCGTAACTCTCCCGCTGTGCGCGCGCGTGTGCGTGTGTGTGTGTATGTGTGTTTGGCGGAGGGGGGGGGGGCGCGTGCACGTGTGTATGCACGTGTGCAACACAAGAGGCCTATGAATATATTGGACAGCCTTTTTTTATATATATATATATATATATATTTAACAATATATTTTAATTGATTTTCAAACGACCTAACCCAGCACAGCTTATTATTTTGGTCTATTTTTACAACTGTTCCCAGTGTAACCCTGAGCAGATCCCTTTGTTACGGTAATGTATCATCATAAACTTCAGGTGTCACAATGCTACATGGCCTTTTGGTGTAACATTAACGACCAGCCTTGTAATTTTGGTGCAACAGGAATGACTGCACTTTATCCCTGTATTTTATTTTCCTCTCTCAAGGGAAGGGTCATTCCCTCCAAATCACCACCTAACGAGAGGTCACTAATTGATCGGCTTCACCTGCAGGACATCTCCCAGGGGAGCAAAGTACATTAAGAATGAGCTATCACTTTTTTGGGAGCCCCCATCCCATGCACCTCCTCCCCCTTTAAAACCCCCTCCTGCCCCATGTAAACAATGTGTGACATGCACCATGTGTCAGGAAATGATTATGATATACAAATAATACCAGAGGGCGGAGACTGTCTGCAGGCATGGAGGAAACCAAAGAGGTGGAGAAGGGAAGAAGAGAAGGGGGGGGGGGGGGGGGTATCTTTTATTAATAGCTCAGCTGTAGTAGCGACTCCCTGTTGGACAGTTAATCACCAGTGGCCCCAGAACTATAGGCACGACTGGCCAGCTGATTCTAAGAACTGTCTCCTCACTGCGATATACGGCCCTGCTTCCCGGGCCGGGCCCCCGCTTTCATTAGCGAGCCCCCGCTGCGCTCATATTTTAACTAGCTGGAGGCAATGGCTGCTCCCTGGCTCACCAGCTCACCGCAACCTGCTCGAAGGCCACATTCCGTCCCAACACTCCTCCCGAGGTTAAGATTCCCAAATTAGCAGTAAAAGACAGCACGTCCCACAAATAACAGGCAAAGTGACTGACTGCATGCATCGCCGTCATACTGGTTTTATGGAAGACTACACAGCATAACATGGATCAGGTATAGTATGCTGGAACAGCAAGAGTTTGATACGCTTACCAGCAAATATGCAAATATTTTTGAAAAGAAATGATGCATGCATCTTGTAAAAGGCCATTTAAAGTGTTAATTCTTGTATGTTTTCCTGTATTTTCTGTATGAGGTCTGGCTTATTGTTGCCAGCTAGCAGTGCAAAAACCATAACAGTGCCATTTCAGTGGTTACTTGCTTTTTGTACATTTTGTACAAATGTACAAGTATGTATGTCTGAACATACAGGTTAGGATCTTTCACTCTCTCCACTTTTCCCTTCAGGTCCTTCATGCTGTATACATTTTTCAGAGTCCTACTATAGAGTAGAAAGAGTCAAACCGAGGGCATGATGACCCTTTAAGGTGTGAAATGCTCCAGTAGAGTGAAGTCTATAGAACTGCCCACCAGAAAACTCCTCTTCTGTTCTTCACTGCCATCTTTTCTCCTCTTCATTAACTCTGCTTGATCCCCTTCATTCTTCACTTTCCCTCTTTCCCCTTTTGTCTTCACTTTATGTACTTCTTGCACTGACATGCTGCCTCCTCGGTGACAGTGACATCATGTTGGATAACGGCTGTGGTAACACAAAGCCTCGCCTTGTAGATGATAACTGCTATTTCTTTTACAATTTTGTTCTACCTCTGTTTTTTTTTTTTTTTTGTACTCCAAATGGCACATACTTAGTACAGTAACTGTCATCGCTAACAATGTAATGCTTCATCTTGGGGATACTGTTGCATTCATTTAACTTTACCCAAAGAGCATTGTTTTCAGCAAGATAATACAGAGCTTTTTCTGCTACGGCAGGTAATAAAAGGCCCTCGTGTTGTGCTGTACATCAACAAGCCTAAAGAAACAGCCTTTGCTATGGTAATGCTACCTCTGAAGAAAGAGACCCCTATTATAGCCATTGTCAGCCGTGCCTGTGATACTATTGCCATAACCCTCCCCATAATGACTCCATGTATCACTAGTAATCTAGTCTTTAGGATTCTGTCCCCTTGGAATGGAGGGGTGGAGGGAACAGGGGAGGAGGGGAGCGTGGGACAGGGGTCTGCAGAGGCTGGGAGCGGGCGCAGGGACACCGGCGCAGGCCTACATTCTCCCAATGATTTTATTTCTCTCCCCTCTGCGACCGAGCCATGCTAATAGAGGCCATTTATAATGGTCACCGGCTGCTGCTGCTGCTGCTACCAAGCACAACGGGGCTGAGAAGCACGGCTAGCACAAAGAGCCAGCCCTTTTCTCTTTCTCTTCTTCTCTCTCTGGCAATGCAGCATGGGAGGCGGGGGTCTATTCAGGAAGAGAAGGTCTAGATATGATTGCTAGCACAATTCATCAGCCTGATTTCATGTAATAATCACTGGGGCAATTGAGCCGCGATGATACGGGGGAAGACATTTAATAACTGAAGGTTGTTATCTATTGTTTACTGCTGTCACATCTTCAGGCGGTATTGTGTTTCCAGGCCAAACCGTTATTGTCTACATCTTCGTTTTTTCCAAGCAAATGCAAATGCAACTGTCACCGAGTTTGTTTTACTGCTGTTGTTTCATTTGGTGGTAATTTAATGCGAGTAATATATTTGTCCTTGGCCAAACTAAATACATTAGCAACAGCTCTCGCCATAGGCTCAGACAGTTAAAGTGGTTCTGAGGCCAGGGAGTTGCTCAAAGTCAGAGCAGGTGTTGAAACTTCAGTAAGAAATGGGCCAGATAGTCCATTTTGACCTGGCAAGTGCTGTAAATAAAATGTCACAGGTCTTTAGTGCAGATCATCCTGTAAATTGTCATAAAATAACTGTGGTTATTAATGATAATATCTTGACTTTTAAACTATTTCGTAATTTAATACCAATACTTGAGAAAATGGTTTAATATGTTTGACATAAAACAAGTGGAGCTGCAGTGTGATGACCAATAGTAATCCTGTTTAAATGTACCCACACTGCAGATGGCTTATGCTACAGATGGGGGCTATAATCTATGCAGGTCATAAAGGGAGTTATGGTTCCCTCTGAACGTCTATAGTATTGATATTTCAGCCCTTTTAAGCGAATGTGTCGGGGGAGCCGGTTCAGAGCAGATCATCATGTTTGGTGAGGCCAGGAAGTCACGATGCCAAAAACATGAAAGTCTCATGCTGTGTTTTATTGCAGGCAATTAGGTGTTACAGGTTGCCATTAGAGTGCCGTCTGCAACAAAAAAAAAAAAAAAAAGAAAAGGAGGATAAAACCAAATGTGGCTTTGAACAAAGAGAGAAAGAACAGCGGGTGTGTTTTTTCGTCCTGCAGGTCTGCGTTAATGCAGCATGCGTTCCGGCCGAAAAAATTTCACTCTCGTTGCATCATCCTCTCTCTGTGGGATCCTTCTCTCCCCTCCTCTCGCATTTGGTTTGGGATGAGTACGAGTGTGTGTGTGCATATATGAGTGTGTGTGTTCACGTGCACCTCCTCTCCTCCCTGGCCCAGAATCCTCAGCTCAGCTCAAAATGCGCGCTCAGGCCCCACATTGTGCCCCGTTTCTATAAAGACGCATTACAATCAATTTTGACTGTTTAGTCGGTGAGAAAGGCAACACGTGTCACAGAGGAGGTCGCTTCTTTACCACTAGAGCACCAGCGTCAAACTCCGCACCCCCCACACCCCTGTCCTGGCACAGCCCAGAACTGCCAAGCAACAAGAGGGGAAAACAAGAGGCGGAGCCGGAGCTGGGAGTACAGTGAGCCTAATTTGTCAGGAGGGCCGTTGTCAAGGCAGCGCTGCCTCTGTTGTCCATTATTATTGGAGGGGACTGTCAGATGAGGGCCGGCTGATGGCCGAGCAGGGAGCCAGTTAGTCACAGTGAGAGATGACCGCGCCAAGCCAAAGGAGGGAGTGCTCACGGAGCTCCGACGAGGATTAGCATGCTAACAGCAGGTTTTGGAGTCATGAGGCCTGTCAGGGAGGTGGAGCCCTCTGGCTCCTCTGACCTCGGTGGCCCTCTCATTAAAACCACTGACCTTTACATACAGAGAGAGAGATAATGTAAAGAGATGGCTGCACCTATATGTTCGTCTCATTTCCCTTCCAGAGGCTGACACACATTCAGCACAAATTACAAGTCTGGTAAATACAAAAGTAAATATGTATTTGATATATATGAAATATCTCAATAACATTCACTATGTACTAACAACGAGTGTCACACATTTGAAATAACTATAAATCACACAGTTACATTGCCATTTACAGCGACTTAACTTGCCTCAGAGAACTTTTTTTCTTGATAGATCAGGAGCACATGCATGTCTACTAGTATCATACAGTAAAATGGTCCAGTCAGCATATATGAGGGTGTTACTGTAGTGTGTAGTTAAGTCATGGCTCACTGTGGACGGCGGTGCTGACCTGCAGAGAAGCACAACACCCAAGATTTGTGGCCATCGTCACAGGTCAGAGAGGCTGCTGATGTCAGCAATTTTCCCATCATAGATAGATAGATAGATAGATAGATAAATAATAATAATAATACATAACTCATATTTGGATATCAATATTCTGATACACTAAAGATAAAAGTGATTCATAACATTTGCAACGATTTCTAAGGCGAAAAAGATCCCTGAAAAATTTATATGCACAGTGGAAAAGCTTTCTTGTGTTTGGACACAGTTAAACTCGTCGGCCAATAGCCCACAGCTGGATTAAAACAACCTTAAATGTTTCATCAACATTTGGCCTTTTGTTTTCCATAAAGAGAGGCTAAATAACTCGCGCAGGCTTCCCTCCTGCTTTTTCTTTCCTGTTGCCATGTTCATTGCCCCGGTGTATCATTCTTCCAGAGGATGAAAAAAGAAAAATCTTTTTTTGACAAATGCTCCTTGGAGAGGTAAATATTTTCTGTTTTCAAGGCTCTTGCATCATCTAAGTATTATTGTGCTCCCTGTTCAATTTTTAAAAAGCTGACGCTTTAGGCCTCTTCACTCTTTTAGGTACGCTTAATACCACTTCCAAGCCCCACCGTGCTTCAGATACCGGTGGCCGGTTCAGGAGACGGGGAATGCAATACTATTGAAATGTTGGAAAGTCTTACATGTTGTTTTTGAGATTTACTTTTGTTCTACTGATAATCTCATTGCTAATAATACATCTTCCTGTGGGAAAGTGCCCTGCCTTTTTTTCCTATCTTGATATTTTTTTTACAAGTTTTAAAATTGATTGTAGTTCAGGATAATGACAAATATAAACATGCTGCTTCCATAACACAACCTGTGATACACCCAACATGCGATTTTTGTCTCTATACTATTATATACTCTATATTTTGCTCCATTTCTGGTTCTCTTATCTGTGCCACACAATTACATGGGCAACTAATGCTTTACGGTATATGGAGTTGTTCAGTGTAAAAGGCTTAAACACCGTTTTCTTTGCTCGCCAGTCAAAAGGTTATGAATCTCCTCTGCGTGTGAACTTGGTGGGTTTTTTCGCCTTTTAGATTACAGCTGCAGGCTCCTTTTATCAAGCTTTGCACAGTCGGGAGGCATTATGACAGGGAATATTATAATATCCATGCCCAATATCTGTATGTGTACAGTATATGTGTAGGCTTATAAGTACTTGTATACATTTTCTCTGTATATTCATTATATGTCCATCCCTTTCTGTGCATATGGATATATACTCTATGTGTGTGTGTGTGTGTGTGTGTGTCTGATTATACTACAAATATAAGCCTTATCTAAATCAGTACTTTACAGTAACTTTTAATGTTTAATTCTATTTATATTTTAGGCCCAAAAGCAACTCGAACCCCCAGCGTTCACATGAAAACGGGTCCAGCTGCAGCTCTCTGCTGCAGAGGCTGTCCACGAGGACAGAGCAGCATGACACAGCAGCAATATGACGAATAGAAGCAAAGTTTGTCACAGCTAACTGTGGCAGCAGCCCATTAATGCAAGCATTCATTCCTGGTACATATTCTGCTCCAAATGTCTTTTAATCGCTTCAAACTCCATCTAATATATTTAAATGTTCCATACCATGTCTAACATTGTCCTCAAGGTCAAGTTATGTTTTAATATCACAGAAATTATCACCTTGCACACAGATATTGTAATACGCCCTCACGATTTCTCCAAACAGATACTTTCAATTACCTTTTTAGCCCCTACACAATTGGCTCATACACTAAACAAATCATTTGGCTTTGGAGATTTATGGTTCACGGAAAGTTGAATTGATATTTATTCTCAACCAAATTGCTAAACATAACTCGAAGTGGCATATCTGGGTCTGCCTACTGGGATACTCTAAAGCAGGGATTAAACAAGCCATGTATTATTCGTCCCAGACAGAAAGCAGCTCAAAGATCGTTGAGTATGTGCGACTCGTCAGGACTCGCACATATTTAGCTTTCTCTGTGCATGTATGCAGACTCTGCTATACTGTGCTGAGCGGTGCGACGACTGCCAGGTTTGAGTGTCCCTGATTCAATTCACTTTCTTCCCATCTTCCCTTCATGCCTATTTCATGTCCCCCAATTAAAAATGCACTACGTTGACTTGTAAAAGGAAGGTGGGAATGGAGGTTAGGGCTTTTCAAAGATCTCTCTCAATTATTCAAGACCAAGTTTGATTCAGAAAATGGAGGAGGATTAATAAGTCATGCACAAGTTTGGGGAGCAAAATGTGTAATGCAGGATGTTCTGATGAAACTGGCAGAATCATCGACCAAAAAGAAATGTTTGTACTCGATTAGTCTTGATAAGTTTTCCCTCCCAGAGTCAGCAAACTACTATTTCTCTTGATCAGATGCACAAGGGATCTGAAGTTCAGGTCAGAGAAGCTTTCCTCCATTTTGAAATATATTTACTTTCTGAACGACACAAGGCCACTGAACAGCTTTGAATTTGTATTTCAATTTTTGCCATTTGTTTCTAGATACCCACTGGGTCCGTATCATCCAATTTTCATTCCCCCAAAATGGCGCAAATCAGTGCCTTTTTCTATCAGATATTACCATTCAAATCATATTGGCACCACATTGAGGGAAAGTACATCAAGGCTTTATCCTATCCTGCTGGTTGGAGAGGAGATAGACCAAAACATATCGCTGCAGAGGGAGATGGTGCAAGAGTGCGTAAAACGACAAGGAGCTCAAGACAGAGAGAGTGCGAGCGAGGGAGAGAGGGAAGGAGAATTAGAGAGATGTTGAAACGGGGATGATGTAAGAGAATGCGTGAAAAGAGGCGAGGGAGATCCATGGAAGAGAGTTCGGGTGTTGGGGGGGGAGGCACACAAAGACAGACAAAGAATATCAAGAGGCAGGGCGATATACAAGAATGAGAGCAGAGATTGTAAAGAGACGTGCAGACTAAAAATGGAGGCACAGAGAGATTGTTCAATGACAGGCGCAGAGTGAGCAAAAGGAACGAAAGGAAGAGGGAAGAAAAGACAGTCAGAGAGACAAGTAGAAAGAGTGAGGGAGTCCCAGAGACAGATGTCGCCCTCGCTGGCCCCGGCAGATTGATAGCTTCTGGCCCACTTCCATGCCAGGCTTTGACCCCTCTGTCCTCTGCTGTAATTTATAGGCTGCGTTTTGCCAGATTTAAGCACTACTCTGTGGCCATCATGGCTCGAGAAGGGGGAATGACCTTCCTGGGATGGGAGCAGAATTAGACTCCTGCAGCTTCGGCCAACCCGGGGGTAAATAAGCAACGGCCCATCATAGTAAATGGATCTCTGACAACACGTTAATTGGACAGGTTTTATTGTCTTTTTGTCAATCTATGGTACGTTTTCTCCTGCACTTTCTTCACACACTTCCAGAAGGTAATGTGACGGTATATAGTATTTAAGTATTTAGTGTTTTCAAGAATAGATGAATCTGCATGTACAAAGTAGCTCTTTGCTTTATATCAGTTCAGTCTTCTCATACAAGAGTTCATAATATATCTTAGGAAAAGTTATTCCTCATTTTTTGCATATTGTGTACAAAAAATGTCTATTTCCACTCCAGTCTTTTCAAAATAAAAGTACTTAGTTACATTTAGGAAAAGTTCGACATAGTTAAGTTTAGGCAACAAAAATACTTGGCTAGGTTTAGGAAAAGAATGTGGTTTGAGTTCAAATCACTCCAGAAGTCTCAAGACATAAGTTTGAAAGTTATATCTCAAATTCACGTTGATGTTTTGGGAACAAATACAGGTCTCCTGGGTGAAAGTCTAGTGTTTTTTTTGTTCCACCTATCCACACCGACCTCATCCCTATGCAGCGTTTGTCACACGTTATACTTCCTGGTTCATAAGTACTTACATGGATTACATATGAATAGATTTTGTGGGATATATACAAATTACAGTGTATTACTTTTCGTAGATATAGCTATGAATGGTGCATGACAATAGCCTGATTTATATGGTATTTAAGTTTCAGTGTGTTTAGCGTCTGTTAGAGTAAATGAGTGTGCATGTGCAAAGTAGCTGCACATCAGTTTATTCACATTGTCATAAATGTACAGCAGCTGAGAGGTTCTTTATATTTTGGGAAAACCAAAGTCTGGACAAACAACTGGTGCTGTTAAGTAATTTCCAGGCAAATAAGTGAGGAAACATAAGTGTGAATGACTGAAATTCAGCTGGATTTAAGCAGGTTCGTGTTGTTTGTGAGGATTACTTTTTCAGAAAAGACATTTGCAGGTTTGTTAACATGACTGAGGTGGCTAGGAGAAAAAATGACCTACCTAAATCAATACAATTTCTCGGGAGTTAGTTAAAAAGAACAATATATAACAAAAACTCTTTCATTCCCACTGCAATATCTATTTCAAACAAGGCCAAATAGACTGTCACTACTTTTTAATGCAGCTTTGGACACCTGCTGTTATTCATTAATTAATTTATTTATTTACTCAGTTATCTCAATAGTTCGTTTTACGTCTTTTATGTGTCTTCATCGGTGTATGTTTTCATGTTTTTTATGAGCCCCTAACCTAAGAAAATTCGGTCGCTATGTGACAGACAGTTTTTTGAATGTTGAATCTTTGCGTCTAACAAAAAAATGGGAGCAGCAGCCAACGGCAAATGGTGTTTGAGTATTATATTCGCATCAAACTAAGAGTGTTGGTGGCTATTAACCTTAACTGATTGTTAATTCATATATTTATCTATATTGCAATGCCTTGTATTATCTTTTTATAAGCAATCTTTTCCTCTTCTTTTTAACTTCTATAAGTTTATTTAAATATGTAACATTAGCTTAAATGACTATATAATTACATATTATGTCACTGCAACCAAATTAACTGTTTCTGAATCTCTTTTATTAAATAGTAAGTATTTTCATTTCAACCATTTTAATTTATTTTTTGAATCTGATCAAAGACACCTCAGACATCGTCTTTAAACTTCTCCTTCACTCAGAGGCTGAGTTGCTTCTCGACTGATTAGCTGCTGATTCCATAAATCAGGCACTAATTTTGCGCAGATTGCCGGCACAAATGAGATGAAAATCGCAGCACAAGTTTGCGCTGTGGTTTCTTGTAAAGTAAATACGGCCCTGCGTGTATCCGGAGCGTGCCCTCTAGTAAACTAACTTGGCTGGCTGGCCGGTGGGCTCAGCTGGGTTTGTGCTTGGCCATTCAGAGCGTTACTTCAATGCACAAATCAGCCCAGGGAATGATCTGGACAGAAAGCCTTCAGCAAATTATTACAGATTTGCAATTTAATGGCTTCTGAGGTCTCTCCCAGCCCCACACAGGTTCCCAACGAGACAGAGCCCATTAGTTTGGTCCTTTAATCACAGAACAGGAGATGGGAATCCTGGCCAAACCTATACATACCCCGCTTCACTTGGTGTAGAATGATTTCATGGGCTTATAGATAGAGACAGAGAAGTCTGTGCGTGAGCGCTGGCGTGTGTGAGCATTGGCTAGTTGATAAGCTTTGCTTTCCCTGGAGCAACAGCAGTGTGTGTGTGTGTGTGTGTGTGTGTGTGTGTGTGTGTGTGTGTGTGTGTGTGTGTGTGTGTGTAGGAGAGAGAGAGAGAAAACAATGCGTTCCTCTATGGATCGTTTATCAATACCATGAGGACGCACGGGGCAGTAGCAATTAATTTGGCATTGGCTGTACCCAACGCTAACAAAAGTCCTCTTTAAAAGTCTCCATAAATAAAAATGGTGAATTAGATTCCAATGTCATGTTCCAAAAAATATTTTCATTAAAAGTGGTTTCAATTTAGGTAAAACATGAAAATGTTTTACTCTGCAACATTAAAGTTATTATTTTAATAAACTAATTCAATTTAATCATCACAAGAGAAACATGACAGAGTAAATCATTTATTGAGTCTGTTCAGCAGACTGTAGAAAAGTTTCTAATTAAAAGCTCAACATTTATAAATATCAGTTTGTGTTCAGGTGACTCTCCCTGACCTATTGTCGACAGTCCCTAACATTTGCTTGTGATTTATCACTTATTCTGTATATTAATCGGCAGATCTCCATGTCATGGTCCATTATGGATTTACAGTACAGTCCTATTTATACAGGCAGAGAGCATGTATTTTATATAGTAACACAACTTTTGTGATGCAACAGACGAATGGTGAGCTTTTCACAGGGTGTTCAAGCAGGTCTTTTCCCATAGCTATAGTTGCCCTGATTAATGTGCCATCGATGCAAAATGTAAAAACTATCACTCCAATCTGCCTTTCAATGTCCCAATTTGTCCGAGAGGAAGCCAAGCTTTCTAAATGAGCTGGATAAAAGTGACTGCCAAAGGGGAAGAATATATATAATTATCTATGGCTGGAGCACCAACAAAGGGACTTTAAAAATCAACTTTGTGCGCCAACGGCTTCATTAGCACGACGACAACAAAATGTCTCCTCGGCTTGCAGGCGGAAAGACGCAGGTATACCTGCAGAGCCTCCTGTAGCCCAACCGCTATCTGTTTGGGATTAGAAGCTGCTTAATGCACTAATGTTAATATGCTAATGTGTTAATGTTATGTTTGAATTATGAGGCGATTTAAGAAATGGCTGGCTGCTGTTTTGTTGGTCGTACGCATTGACACGTTAGAAAGGACGGATAACTGTGTTTACTTTGCATATGGAAATCCCTGGATGTCTTTCATCTGTCCTTCCTATAGCGACTAGTGGTCCATGTTAGCTTTGCAAACATCTTAATTGTGTTAAATGGAGGAAAAAGGGGGGAAGATTAAAAGCCATTAATGTGTGTTGTGTGAGGGGTGTGCTATTCCCGGGACGGTGCTTTTGTTCACTTTGGCAAAGCAGAGGAGAGAGTTTCACCTTGAAACTCAATGCACACCAGAAACATTGTCATTGTGTCTACCTAAAGCGCTGCTGTCTCTCGCTCGCACTGTTTTATACGCTGTCAGACTCGCCTCGCTTCGTCTTTGCATTTCTTTTTGTGATCGCCTCTATCCATCCTCCTTACTCTCTTTGTACGTCTCTCCCATTTTCTCCTGTTCTGTCTCCTCTTGCTTTTCCCTTTGTAGCACTGTTTCTCCCCATCACTCTCTCTCTCTGTCTGTCTGTCTAAGCGTCAGATAAGCTCACTGGGGGAGACTTTAGAGGACTCTCCATCTGTGTATAAATAGCTCTGGATGAATTATTGAGGGACCTGGGGTTGCTAATAATCCCGCAGGACCCATCTGACAATGACACAGAAGATGGAGGGAAAACAATTACGCAGGCTTTCTCCTTCAGAAGAGTGGGAATGGGAGTGGAGGGGGGACTCGGCAGCCTCTGGGAGCCTCCTCGCGGGGCCCAACATCTTGGCTAATAAACCCAATTAAGTCTCCGGAATCAATCGGAGCCCCGGGGGCGTCCTCTCTCTTCCTTCCCCGGACAGCGTGCAACAACAGGAAGTGTAATGATTCATGTTCCCCCTTCTGCGTTTGGATCGTCCTCTCATCTCCATCTTGCAGGTTGGCAAGGCGGACGGGACAGGACAGGATGTCCGCCGAGGCAGGATAATAGGACAGGGAGTGGAAAGGAGAGGAGAGGCGAGCAGAGTGGAGAGGAGAGGAGAGGTGCACAGAGGAATATTAATGGGAGTGTTTATCCTGTAAGTGTTTTACCGGGGGGACGAGACGTGGGACCACTCCCATGACAGACTTAAAGCACTTTGTCCTCTTAGTGAAACATGATTCATCTGTAGACGGATTTTTGATTAATCGGCTTTGCCAAGTAATCGTCTGACTGTTGACACAATATGCTCCTACCTACCTACCTACCTATCTATCTACCTATCCTATCCTATCTAACTGTCATGTAAAAACAGAAAGTAAGACATGAAAATGTTATTTATTTATTTATCAGTCTAATGGTTCAGTATCTGCAGATACAAACCCCCAACACCAGACAGGAATGATTTTGCAAAACCCAGACAAATTCAGTAGTTAAGTTTCCATCCAAATGTTTAGCA
Organism: Pterois miles; assembly: GCA_947000775.1. Classification (NCBI taxonomy): domain Eukaryota; kingdom Metazoa; phylum Chordata; class Actinopteri; order Perciformes; family Scorpaenidae; genus Pterois; species Pterois miles. The sequence continues at coordinate 7,198,988 of CAMQGK010000194.1, read as the reverse complement.
AATTTTAATCAGATTTCCAGAAAATCAGCTAAATAAAATGCACACTAACCTGTTTTTCCAACCACTACTGTTGAGTAAATATTAGGAGTTGGTTCATCAAAATAAAAAATGGATGAAAATACATCTACTGACAACGTTTGTTATGTTTTTAATATTCTCTCCTTATGCAAAATCTTCATATGTAAACTACATTATGGTTAAGGTAAGTCAAAGCTTGTGCTTATGACAGATAAAATAAGTTATTTCTGTCTTTGATTTATCAGTATAATAATTCAGACAAATGATTTCGCAAAACCCCAAGACATTCAGCAGCCAGCTTCCCATCCAAATGTTGAGCAAATTTTAACCGGATTTCCAGAAAATTGGCAAAATAAAATGCAAATTATTGTTCATTTCCATCCGCTAATGTTATGCGAATATTAGGAGTTGGTTCATCAAGATAAACAGGAAACAAGTGGATGGAAGTACACCTACTGACAACATTTGTAATGTCCAATGGCAACATTTTTAAAATTCTCACCATATGCAAAATCTGCACATGGAAAGAGAGAATGAAAGCCATATGTGCTAGGTGTGTTCTACTTCCAGTGCAACCCGATTAATGTGAAATAGAGCTGCCCGTCCACCAGAGGATAGTGTGTCAGCGTCACACTTTCCCTCACTGAGGCATGAATATTACACACATATCTGACGGCACAGTATAGGCTACCAGCAGGGGGCAACACAACCACTTAGTTAGGTTTAGGGAAACATCGTGGTTGGGCTTAAATATAAGTACGAAAACTAAGTACAATACTTACAGAAACAACGTAACATAAATGCGGAAAACACATCACAAATGTCACTAACTTAACTGGTCTCCAGGTTAAAATCTGTTTGTTGGCTCCATCCACCTCCACTCCCGTCTGTCATAAGCTTTCCCACTTTTTATTCTACGTCACTCTGTGCGTAGCTTATTTACGCGAATGTGTTTACACTGCAATCAGTACAGACTACATGGCATACAAATGACACACCAAAAGTAAAACCGGCGTTCTTATTACACACTTTTGCCTTGAGCATTATTGTGTCATTCATATGCCTTTTCTTGCATCCGGGCTCTCCTGTGATGGTACATTGGTATCGGACATTTATTATGAGGTGCAAAATTGTCCAGTCTGAATATAATGGTAATCCTGTGATACTGGGCTGGGATATTGTGTCCCCTAAAGACCTGACGTACATGAGAGCAACCCAAATCATTGAAGATTGGAAGCAAGACATTCAGCCTTTAAAGTGCTGTGCTGTGTGGATTTCAGTGCAGAGGTTTAGAGTCCCATGATGGTCGAAACACTGTTTCAGAGATTTTTCCACTCTACCAAGTATAAAGTTCCCAAATGAAACACTGAACAGTTATTGGGCATGAAAATGCTTAAAAAAAAAAAAAAAAAAAAAAAAAAAAGTCCATCTGATATCAGCCGAACATTGTTATATTAGTCAGCATGAATAGATTTCCCAGAGTGGCCGACCTGGTGAGTAACAGTGTAGCCCATCTTAGGAGTCACTCCACGTTTAATAATTCATATTGTGAAAAGCTAAATTTGGGTCTCCCAAACAGTTCCAGACAAAATGGCTGAGGCAGAATGAGAGTGAGATGATTCGTCTGCCTGGATATTGGGGACAGCTCGAGACGTTTGGGTGTGTGTGTGTTTTGCCATCAGGGGAGCTTTTAACAAGTGTGTGTTGAAGCATCTGTGTTACATGTGATTCACTCGGTGTTGAGGTTTTTTACTTTGTGGCACGAGAGCTCAAGCGTCACATGTAAGCCCAGTTTGTGTGTGTGTGTGTGTGTGTGTGTGTGTGTGTGTGTGTGTGTGTGTGTGTGTGTGTTCTGTCCCGACCCTCAAGGGGCCGGGTGCGGGGAGGGGGGTGTTGGAGGGGTTTGGTGGGTTGTGTGGGGGGCGACGACACTGTCCTAATGATGCATTTTCTACGCCATTGATTCAGTGGCTCTGCTCTCTAGTAAATCCTTCACATGCAACACATTAAAGCTGGCCCTTTTTCCTCCTTCGCCAATCGATTAGCACAGCTTAGAGACGGCCACTCTGGGAAGCAGGGCGAGAGATGGGACTTGTTATCTTCAGGGAGCTCTCTCTCTAACACACACACACTCACACACAAATAACATTTGAAGGTGCTAATTTTTTCTCACCCTTTTTATGTCATAAAAACATGTAAATCCATCTACGGTTTTAATGTGAAAGTGCATCAAAGTGTGTGAGAACATGTTTAGTTTGCATGCATTTGCTATTAATACCTGTAATCTCTGGATTACTGCATGCATTTTAACACATCCAATTCTCTTGGTGTTTTTATTTTTTTTTGAGGGGGGGGGTTGTTTTGTTTCGTTTTCACAGTGTGCAGATGCAGGCACTCATTTTTGAGTTTTCATGTAGTAATTATTGAATTTCTAAGCTTTTATTGTCATGAAAGGCCATTTTTATTCCCTCACGAGATTTCTGCACAGTTTTGGCCAACTTTTAAATAATTCATTCAGGCTATTTTTCATTGTGTTGCAGAAAAGTATCACTCAAACCCTCACAGCACATTCATTTGGCATGATGATATAACAGTTTTTCAGGAAATGCCCCGTTATTAAAATTTATTTGACACCCCACAGTCAATCAGAAGTCAGTATTCGCCCAGGATACAGTATAATTTTTATTTGATGATCTTCATATCCTCATCTCTGAGAGCAATTAAGTTACAACTGTAGCCGCTATTGTCCTAAATTACTATGTCCTGAACTTTTAAAAATGGGGGGAAACTGGCACAGATGTGCAGTAGCGCTGTCCCTCTGAGTTCCATCCGTCACAATGGTTATTAACTTTTGCTCTGTCTTTTCTTGCTCTTCGGCGGCGTGCTCAGTGCATATTACAGATTCTTCTTGTTCCCCCCAAAGAGAGGACTAAGGGATCTGCATATAGTCGCCTATAGCAGAGCTGGGACTGTTATTACATTCCATTATAAATGAATTCACCTCCTCTTTCATAATACTGCCCCTCAGTTCTGCCTCACTCTGCTGAAATAATATCATACTCAAGACCAGCATTCATTAGTCCACGAAACAGCTCCTGAATTTTTAAGGCCTTTTTTTACAGAATGAAAAAAAAAATGCTTGATGTGGTCTCTGAACAGTAATTGATGTTTTTTTTTTCCTGTGTTTTTTTCCCCCCTTGTTCACTCAGAGTACAGTACCGCTCTCCAAGCTCATATTGTGGGCTTCAAAGTGCTTTTTTATTTAATCAGGGTTTACAGCTGCCAATTAAAGATTTTAAGATGATACAGGGAGAAAGTTGGACCGTTCCCGCCTGGAGACCTTGGCCGTGTCCCCTAAAATAGCCTCTATCCTCCGTCTCTTTTTTCCATTGTGAGTAATGATCTGAATGGTCGGCAAAGGTGAAGGGGATATGAGAGACTGCTGCTCACATTATTGAATTACTATTCCTCACAGAACCCAAAACTACGAAGGCTTGTCTGGGGGTTTTTCAGTTTGATGCCAGAGATATTCAAAGAGGACCTATTATGCTTTGGTCCTTTTCCCCTTTCTTTTAGTGTGTTAGGGTATATGTTTCTGTACATGTAAAAAGTCTGTAAAGTTGCAAAGCCCGAAGTCCGCACCAAAGGGAATTCCCCTCCCCCACAGAAACACTGCTCCTGAACTGCCTGAAACACCTTGATTGAAGCCCTGCCTTTTCTTCTGTAACATGGTGATGTCACCAAGCAACACATTTGCATAATACCTGCCTAGTGGCTAGTTTGGCATGCCCTCAAACAAAGTTAGTAAGAGCGAAGCTGGAGACTGGTTTGGTTGAACAATCACCACAGAGTGGACCAGCTGACCAATCGGAGCGGACTGGGCTTTTTGGGAGGGCAGGAGCTCAAACGCAAGAGCATTTCACACAGAGGAGGAAACATGGTGCTTCAGCACAGCCGGTATGAGAAAAATAAAGTGTTTAATTAAAGCTTGTAAATATGTTCTAGTGGAAACCCAAAATACAAGTATGAGCCTGAAAATGAAGACTATAGGTCTTCTTTAAGTTAGACCATTCTGCAGCTTTAATTAATTCAAAACATTTCAATACATATGAGTATAACACTACAAGGACCTCTTCCAATGATGTGTTCAATGTGGAAAAAAAAAATCTGCAGGAGTTATCCAAACACAGAGATCATGGTTGCAATAGCTGTGTATATTTTATTTCCAGAAGTGGATTTTGCTGCATTGCAAATATCAACTTCCTGCATTTAATTTTCTGGTGTTTTGAAGCAGATAAGCTGAATAGTAACAATCATGTGGCTCATATTGAGTGTCCCAGTTATAGCAGCACGAGGACAGCTATATCATTCCTGAATCAGGAACTCTCTTAATACGACAATTATTAGTATTCCTCTTTTGCACTCAGCGGTACTCGTTTTCACCACATGACTAAAAGACCAAGGCTTTATACAGTAAGCTATTTCTCTGAACACAATGAGTCGAGAATTTCCGTCTTTACTTTGACCCATTTCAAGAGTGAATTGAAGGGTGTTATCTAAGCCTTCGCGCTCGCAAAAATCCAGTCAGAACGTTCTTGTCTTAAGGTCAATCTTTTAAAAAGGAGGGGAAAAAAACATTCTTCTGTTTATTGAGCAAAGGCCGTCCTTGGTCAACCCTTTCAGGCGGAGATAAGTGCTAACAGAACTGAGGTAGGGGAGATGTGGAGATTTCTATTGACTGACTGAAATTGGACAGCCTCAAACAAAGTTTCATGCCAAAGTTTTTCGAGGCAGAGTTCCAGGGCTATGCAGCGTGGAGTTTCAGCCATGCCGTGGATAAAGCTTTTTAATGCTATTGACTCTTTTTAGGCTCTCACCAAGATGTTCTGAAATATTTAAATGATCACTGGGAGTTTCTCCCCGTCTGTGGCTGGGAATAAAAGGATAGAGTGAGAGGAGGGAACTTTTTATGTCAGCCTTTTACAATCCCTGAATTAATAGGCACACGATAATTAGAGAATTCTGTGCAATAACATTGTCCCCAAGCTCTCTAGTCTTGGGTGGCGACAGGCAATGCATGCTGGTAAAAAGTAATTCATGTGTCCAGTAACGCTGAAAAGCACTAATTCAGGAATGCATGAGCAGATTTGCTTTTAATCATAATTGGTTTCAAAGGAGACGTTACAGATTGGAGTGTCCCTCATCCAGGACCACAGCTCCCACTGAGGTCAGGGGGGTCATGGTCTCTCTCTATTGTTTTGGGATATTTGGTTTTTTTATTAACCTTACATTCTGTAATTACATGTAAAATTCACAAAGCGGGACTAAATAATTTTAGATTTCTGCTGTTAGGCAAAAAAAAATGTATTAAATCATATTAAATATGATAATAGGACATTGCCACTGAGAGTAAACGTGGCTATAAATGATATTTTAAATGCATCACATGACTACATGTATGTGAAAGGGAACATTTATTGTGGTGAAAATTATCCCCCGACTGCAATTCCCCTCAGTACTACGTAGCATTTTAACATCTTTCGACTCATTGTGGTGTTACAACAAATTCACTGTTTTGGTTCACTCTCACCGCTCTCGTCAGAGCTGTTTCCAGAAGCATCAGGTAGCTGGTTTTGACAAAATAAAAGTATTAAAAACCCACTGTGCTCTGCCTGGCCATCACGACACAGCTTATGCTGAGTTCACACTACAAGGGTAAAATTCTGGTTTCTGCCAGCGGGCAAAATCTGGTCTGAAAAGTGAATCCGACACTGAAGTGCCTTAAACTTGCATTCTTTCTATAAGACAATGAGCCTCCTTCTCGCATAATTTATTACCTCAGTAAACATTGTAAATATGACTTTATGGTCTCAATCACTAGTTTCAAATCTTCTTCAATACAGCATGATGTTCATTTAGTGAATTATGGTCCCATTTAGAGTCAAGTAGACCATAAAGCAGGGTATGCTTTAGGGCGTGACTACCTTGTGATTGACAGGTCACTACAACAACGCTGTCCAGTCTCTGACTTGTCCGTGTTTTAATCGTAGAACTTAAACCCTTTCATGGTATGTTTTCAGTTCATGAAAGTTCATGAAAGAAATGTCTTATTCAGCATTTGGTTGTTTAGCTCCACCCTTTGGTGCCACGTGCGGTTCCAAAAAACAAGATGGAGACAGCCAAAATACTTAGCACAAGGCTCCAAAATGGCAGTCCACAAACCAATGGGTGAAGTCACGGTGACTACGTCCATTTCTTCTACACAGTCTATGATTACGGCCTCATTGTCCAAATGCTATTCCACACCACTACAGGTAGAATATCTGAAATACTACTTCCTTGAAATTTGCCAGTTACGGTGCCTTCAAATGGCACTCGTGACTTCCCATGTCGGAAACAAGACATACGTTGTGTTCAAGTGGTTAAGTAGTGAAGAACACCGCTGCTAAGCAACGGCAATATTAACGTTACTGTCTGAGTCTAGAAGCCACAGAGGCTAACAATTTAGCGAGCTAGCTAGTGTGTAACATAATGAAGGAAATGCAAAGAAAAAATGACAGAGGAGAAAGACCAGGTCATTGGGAATATCAACATTTTCCACAGACATAGTATAAAATTACCAAGAAAACCAATATACAATATGACTAAAATTACAATATACTGGACAATATTAACTTAATATGACCCAAGAAATGAACTTCCAAGGGCTCCACCATTTCTCACAATGTCAACAAACACGTCATAAGTCGTGAACTCGGAGCTTTCAGAAACTTTGCACTTTCGATGTCGTGAATGCAACATGAGGAAGGCGTTCATATGGGCCCAACTTTCAACCCCAATTGATTGTCAGTTCAATTCATAACTCGTGAAACCTGCTTTAGCCATAACACAAGTCTAAAAGGTCTGTTTGAATAAACAATGTTGGCTTTTAAATATATCGATCCTAAGTAGATTAGACTTAAAAACCAAATGTGATCTCTGTAGATATAAGTGTATACCGTATGTGTAGTTAATTTCCCAGCAGTCAACTTGTTGGGAAACTACATGTAGCAAAGACAGCTCATTAAGCCCATGTTTCCTGTAGTTAACAAGGTCAAAGCTCTATGTGGTCCAACACAGCTGTCGTTTAAATGAGGCCTGGTGACAGTTGGTGGATTTCACCACTGAAGCTTGTGTCTTTTCTTCTTTCCCCACCAGTAAGTATTCATAGTCTCCACCATTCCCTTGCTGCTTTCTTTCATCTTCTCCCCTTTTCCATATTCTCTCTCTCTCTCTCTCTCTCTCTCTCTCTCTCTCTCTCTCGGGTGTGTGTCCCTTTAGGGTGTCTGCAGCGGTTGAGATAAGAAGCGAGTGTAGGACACAGGGGGATGGTGTTCACAGAAGCTAGGTGATCTTATCTCTCTCTCTCTCTCTCTCTCTCTCTCTCTCTCTCTCTCTCTCTCTCTCTCTCTCTCTCTCTCTCTCTCTCTCTCTCTCTCTCTCTCTCTCTCTCTCTCCAAGTGGCCCTCGCTGTTCTGCGTTCCCTCTCTGCTGTTCTCCTCCCCCTCTTTCTTTTTGCTCCCTTGCCCTTCTTCCTCTCTTCCCCCATCTCCCTCCTCTCCTCTCGTCTCACACACACACACAGACACACACACACACACACACACACACACACACACACACACACACACTCTCTCTCTCTCTCTCTCTCAGATCCCCTCTGCGCTGCTGTTGATTTGAATTTGAAGTGATGGGAAACCAAATTGGCAGCATTGACAGCAGAAACAAACAGCTTATCTCTCTCTCCTGGGCCAATGTGGGTCTTAGTCAGATACTAGAGCCGCTGCCAGCATCTGACTTGTGACAATGATGATAAATTTAACGTTTGTTGACTGTCACTTTTCATGTGTGTGTGTGTGTGTGTGTGTGTGTGTGACTGTGTTAGCATTCATGTGTGCATGCCCCTTACATACCTGTGTGAATATACTCAGTGGTGGAACGTAAATAAATAACAACTACAGTACAGCACTTGAGTTTGAAATACTTTACTTTTTACTTTCTGTTTCAGTTTTATGCTTCTCTATTCTTCTACTTAAGCAAGCGACAGTATATTTATTCATTTGCAGATTGAGTTTTTTTTTTATATACAGCACATATAATGATCCAACCTCACCTCCTATAGAAAATTACTTTCCCATACAACTAAACTTCTCAATTAAATGTTGAGAGAAAAAAGTTTTCTCCCAGATTAAGGTCATAGTTTTTAAACATGGTAAAAGTTGTAAAGTGAAATTTAAAAAAAAAAAAAATGAAACAAAATTCTTGGTTAGGTTAAGTAAAAAAAAAAATATGTTTTGACTTAAAATGACTACGAAAATGAAAGTAAACAAAAATTCAATAAAGCTACTTTTTCATGTAAAAAACATACATTGGCTTAAAATGACCAAATAAGTGAACATTGACATTTAGTTTCATGCAGGAACATCTGTCTCCTGGGTGAAAGTCCTCTGTTTTTCAACTTATCTACCACCCTAACCTCCTCCCTCTGCAGACTTATCAATGCAAACGTGTGATGCCTCAAAAACGTAATCTGCAACTTAATATCTGGAAACATAATTCACAATGTAGCTTAGTTATATGGGAATGTAATTTTTAGTAGACGGGACTGAATAGTCATCTGGAGTAGGAGGCTACAGATTAAATACAATGATTCCCAACCAGGAGTACTACTGCAGCCAGTGTAGGCAGTGTAGGCAAGTATATATATATATATATATATATATATATATATATATATTGCCTACACTGCCTACACTGGTCTCGTAGGCAAAAGTACTGTTTTTGACCCATCCATCCATCCTGACCACTGCCTAATGCGTGTTTTGTCACTCTTTATACAGTACTTCCTGGTTCACAGTTATGTGGATTACATATACATTTATTTTGGAGGATATATATGAATTACAGCGCATTACTTTTCATAGTATTTAAATGTAATTTGTAGGCAACAGGGTTAGATGAAGGGATACTTGACCTCGTCTGACAGGGCTGTGGGAGGAAATCAGACATAAAAGGTTGGGAATCAGTGGATTAACTTTCCCAACAGGAAATAATCTCCATATCAACTACCCACAATGCAGTTTATAAAATATAAAATATATAATACTATAAAACTGGCAAATACTGTGTTATTTTTACATCCTGGTATGGTATTGCTGAATATGAATATATCTTCTGTTGCTGAATATATTGGATGCTGTGGGTGCCCGCTCTCCAAACGTGGTGTGTGAGTGTCAGGCGTGTGAATCAGAGGCTCGCGTGCGTTTCCTCTGGGACGGCGCCGGCATGTAGCGTTAACACGACAGGCCCGGAGAGGACGAGGAGGTAGCCAAGCTGTCAGCGGCCAGCTCCCACTCCGCCTAATGAGAGAGAGGCCCGTTAATTAAAAACACCAACAGGCGGAGCTCCCCAGCGTCTCGCCATCAGGACGACCCGGGGTTAAAGACACGGAGCCAAGAGGATGGGAGGCACGTTGCCTCTACATACAGAACATGATGCTGCTCTCAACAATAAATAGCCCCCAGTATGCAAGAAAGAGCAAAGCAAAGTACAACTGGGAAGAGCTATAAGAGGAAGGGGCTTTCTTTAAACTGCGCTGTTTTTTGGGGGGAGGGGACTGTGATAATCGTCTGCTCAGCGCTTGATGTTCTCAGAACAAACTGTGGTGCTTTTGTCTCTTTGTGCTCGTGTTAGTTGCATGGCAGCAGGGAACGGTTTGTCAATGTCTGCATCGAGACTTCTGTGCTCCAAAAAATGGGGGAAAAAAAATAGCAGAAATTTGCTTTTTTTTCTTGTAGCTGTAATGTTCACTAAAGGACCCTTCAAATGCTCCAAATGCCTGCTAATATCATAACTGTGCATTTTTGTTTCTTTCACTGAATTTAATTGAATTCAGTTTATTTATTTTTTTCCATTTCGTTAAACTTTCCAGTCTGAGCCTGAGCAAATATGCAAAACACCTGCAAATATGTGAAAAAATATTTGCATCGAACTGAATCGTGTCACCGCAGCCTATTGTGCAATTGTCTTTGTAAGTGTTTTATTAAACTGTCAAACACATGAATCATTAGCCTTGATCTGCAGATTGACAGTTTGTCAGCTCTCTGACAGTGGCACGCGCCTCGCTGTCAACAGGGGGTGGCGAGGGAACGGCTTACACATTCCCAGCGGCTTCTTCTTCTTCTCCTTCCTTGCCTCCTGCGTCTCCATCTTCCTTCCACCCCCACATGTCAGCCCAGGTGCTAACAAAACCGAGGATTGTGGGTAGTCTCGGAACATATGGAGCAGAGAGATGGAGAAATGAAGGGTGGAGGGTGGAGAGGGGGGGCGAGAGAGAGAGAGAGAGCTGTCAGGGAAATGTCTATCCCTGTCACAGCAGCCAGAAGAGTGCGATGGACGAATGGATAACTGCTATTTCAGACTGCCGGGGAGAAAGCTCAGTCAGATTTGATGTGTTTTGCAGAATGGCTCTCTCGCAACACAGAATGCACAAATCGTCGCATCTCCAAAGCCGCAATTTTTGGTCTCACCTTTATGTCTTTTTTTTTTTTTCTTTTCTTTGTTGCATGCGCTCGGATTGCGTTTGTGTACAGAGGAATGTTCCATTTGTTCAGTTGTCGAAATGCTGTTCACTGTGCACAAAACGTGCAGGCACACACACAAACACACCAAATTCCCAGAGCGGCCGTGTAGACAGAGTTTCAGAGCTATGGCTGCAGGCTTAGTGTGTGTGTGTGTGTGTGTGTGTGTGTGTGTGTGTGTGTGTGTGTGTGTGTGTGTGTGTGTGTGTGTGTGTGTGTGTGTGTTGTTTTGGCTATTCGCTGGTGATTGGTGCAGCCCCCTCCCATGTCTCTCTCCTTCTCTGTCCCCAGTTCACATAACATAATCATCTCTCGCTCTCTCTCACTGTATTTCAGGCTGTGCCTTCCTCACCTACTGTGCCAGAGAGTCGGCCCTGAAAGCCCAGAATGCATTGCACGAGCAGAAGACCCTGCCAGGGGTAAGTCGTACACGAGGAACGCCATGTCCACCCAGAAGCAAAATCTTACTCAAACATATCTTGGATTCACTCCAGCACACACAAACACAGATGCTCATTTTTAACATATAATGCCTCATATTCATTTCACATCAAAGGGGACTGACTGTCTTCGCCATGCTTGTCATGTTCTGTTTATCACTGGCTGTGCACCAAACATGAGCGCAGCCCTTCTTTCCCTTAAATATCCATCCTCTTCCTCTGCCACTACCCCCCCGACTCCCTCTCTCTCTTCACTTTGACAGTCACACACACAATCCCATAGGGAGAAGCCACACACAGCATCGCATCATAGGCGTACTATTTATAGTCCTTCCTCCTGTTTGTGTAAACGAGTGTGTGTGTGTGTGTGTGTGGTGTGCATGCATGCATGTGTGTGAGATAGACGAGCGATGAAAAGTGGGTGAGCGGGTGGACGTGGGCTATTTTGTACATTCACGTGCGCGCTCTGCAACATGAGTGTGCATCACGACAGCATATCTCCACAACAGATGTGTGCTGTGGATGTTACCGCTCGCATGTACAATGCAGCTGGAAGCGACGCAAGTCTCGTTTTAATGCTCGGGATGAGAGGTTTTTGACATAGTCGTAAAGAAGAGGTAGATATTGTTAGCACATGGGTGTGTGTGAGGGATTATATGCATTGTGAGCATTTTCTTTAGTGTACACATGATTTGATGATTACATATTTGTGTGTCTGCAATACATTTTGGTTAGTATGTGCCCGAGCGTGCATGCACCTGAACGCACATGCATCAACGCCCGCGTACAGAGGCGCCCGCCCGTGCATTGTGTGCGTACGTGCGTGTTAGGAAGTTTTGATGCGTCTCTGTCAGGCCTGGCTCGGTTTGCTCTGTTCGTTTTTAATGACGCCTCCAGGGAAGCTGACAGTCGCCGTGTTGAGCGCACAGCCTTTGATGTGAGTGATTATGACATCACAGACGTGCAGCCGAGAAGAGCGGAGGAGTGGGGATCCGTGCTCTCAGTTTTTTGTTTTTTTTTTTTCCCACTTCCCAGTGGCATATTATTCAGAAAGAAAGGGGGAGGGAGAGACAGAGATGCACACAGAGAGAGAGAGAGAGAGAGAGAGATTAAATATTTGGCCAAAACCAGAATGCGATTTTGTGTTCACACAAAATGTGCTGCCGATTGATGTTTTTGCCTTTGTTTCTACTGTTTGACACAGACCAGAAGATACGGGCACAAAAACAACCTTTTTTAAAGGATTCTGTCTTTACATCTTTAAGGGAAAGAGACTGTATTTGGATTCACGCGCTACATAGTAATGCATCAACAACATTTAATCAGTCACTTGCAATCAACGTTGCTTTAGAGGGAAATGTTAATTGGCAATGCCTTTGCCAGCGGAGGACAGTCTCAGGTTTGCATTTGATCGATGGTGAGCGTTAAGTAAACAACGGTAATGCCATAGGACAGACCTAGATGCTCAACAAACCCTGAAGCAGAGAGCATTCAGAGAGGCAGACCAGGAGACTGTCTCTCTTGTTGCTGGTGGAGGTAAAGCCAGCAAAACAGAATAAATGAGTTCATTAGAAACAGAGCTAGGACTTGGCCCTGGGAAAGGCAGCGGGACGTTTTATGGCACACAAGTACACCCTCTTTCCTTCGGGGAGGTTTTCACCTATACCTTCTTCTCTCCCTCTTTCCATCCTCTATCAATCCCCAACTCGCAGACCAACACAACCAAAACCCTGCAAATGAAATCCCTTTCTTCCCCCCTTAAAGCCTCTTTCCCCTTCACTTCGCATCCTGATGCGCTTTTCATCGTCAAAGTTGCTCCCCAACCCTCACATTTAAAAAGTTTTCCACCGTCTTTTTTCTTTTGCTGCCAGGTGAGCCGAGAGAAGAGGGGATTTGGCTTCCTTGAGGAAATGCCCTGTAAGCATGGCTGTAGGCTGTTGGTGTAGCTCAGACAAAGTACTGAGGGCTGCCTTGTGTATGTGTGTGTGGATGTGTGTGTGTGCAGCTGAGCAGCTGCAGCGTCAGGAGAGACTTTGGGTAAACAAGCGACAAGCAAAATACCAATGTTGAAGTGACACTGACATTGAACTATTCCTGATAGATGACAAATTGTTTTCACGTCCCTCATTCCATTATAGTGCTACAAACTACAGGTACACAGGATTATGCTGATGGAGAATGAGTTTCTGCTAACGTAATTAAATCAGCTCTCCTGACACAGAAACCACTGCATTGTTTGAGGACATTCAAAACATTCAAGAGGTACATATGAATGATGAGAAATACCACAAACTCCCTAGAGCCACAGATGGATTATAGAACAGACCTCCTGAGTACAGGTTCAGGGGCCCAGGGGCTGAGGGGCCCAGGGGGGGGGCAACGAAGCCAGAAGCCAACATTTTTGGTGGGAAAGATAAAGAGTTTAGTAAGTTCTAATGAACTCAGATACTCATAGAAATAAAGAGGGGACCAGGCCATTGGGTATACAGTAGGTAACATTTTGAGACACTAAAAAAAAAAGTACATAAAAAGTCTCTTGGTGCCAAGCTCCCAGGAAGTGCACTGGTGGTTGATGCCAATTTTCGTAGTGGCCAAACAGTGGTACAACAACTTCCAGGTCCGTAACGTGATGCCATTGGGCCCAAAAGGACCTTTTCCCATAGACTTACACTGGGAAAGAGATGTCTGTAACTCCACAGATACATTTTTTGAGGTGAATCAGCCAGTATGAACACTTGAATAACCCTTATTTAAACCATTAGGTCTTACAAGATGTAACATGCATTAATATCAGAATCCAGAGTTATTTCCCTTCCTCCGTTCATGTGAATGAGACCCAGACCAAAGCTGACCGAGGCCGAGTGGATGCTACTGCGCCTGCCCCGTGGGCCCAGTGGATGCGGAAGATTGCTGGAAGATCCAGGTACTTTTCCAATGGGAAGTCAAGCCATTTTGGCTTCATGCACCACTGAGCAACTTTCATAGGAATGAATGAGGCCTCGTATCCAAGGCTGTATCCAGTTCTTTTAATACATCCATGCTTGGAGTCATACAATAAACCCAACAGCGTGTCAGCCATTTTGAATTTTAGGTCACTTTTTTTTTTGACCATTTCAAGGCACTGTACTTGAACAAACTCCACCTCGAGATTTCACCTGATCGGCTTCAAATTTGGTCAATACTATCTTAAGACCCTTGTGATGAAAAGTTGTTAAAAGCTTTTTTTTTTTTTTTTTAAGAGTTTTTGTGGAGGGACGTTGCTGTTCTGTAGTGGTGAAAAAGCACCTTTCGCCAAAAAAACAGTAAAACGTAGTATCTTCATCATACATTAACTAATCTGCTCCAAATCTCTCATGCGTGATAAGAGTGTCAGCCTGACGACATCTACATGCAAGTTTTGTCTTGTTACAGTAAGTTACAAGTTGTGTACTTTTACAACACACTCCTCACAGATTAATCAGATCCATCTCAAAATTTGTCAGAAAAGCTGACGAAGTTGACGCAGATGCAGATTGTGAAGGTTGTGAATTTTCGTCAAACAGCGGTGCCATGGTGGCATGGCAAATTTCAATGACTCACCATGAAACAACAAACCATTGTAACTCAGCTCCAGATAGTCAGATCTTTTCATGTTGTTCTTTGCCTGGTTAAATATTAAGGTAAAACTGAAAATGAAACAGATCACAGATCAACATGGCGCTGCGTGAGTGGCCGCCTGTTACAGCAGCTCCTGCTCATTCTAGAGTTTCTCTTCAAAAACTTTTTATTCTTTTCTTTCATTTCCAGTATTAAGTCCTCTAATCCAACAGTCTTTCCGGAATTATGGAGACCAAAGCAGCAGCTTTGGTCGTAACTTTTCATCAACTTTCACGATGTTTACGTCCGTGTGCGGGATCCGACGAGCAGACCCATGTTTACACCAGGGATCAGCTGTTGGCGCTCCGCAACACAGCGCCCCTCACCCAGAGGAAAGACCCGCTGTTCCCCCGGAGAAAAGAGGAGAAGAAGAGGATGTCGGGCTGGAGCTCAGCGCGCGCACGGAGGATGAAAACAAACCAGTCCTCCCGTCTGTTTTGATGGGGAATGTGAGATCTCTCCCCAACAAGATGGACGAGCTGGCGGCGCTGACTCGACATCAGAGGGAAACCGGGAGTGCAGTATGATGGTGTTCACCGAGACGTGGCTAACGGCGGCGACCACGGACGCGGTGACGGAGCTGGACGGGTTTAAGTTGGTGCGGGCGGACAGGACGAGAGACAGCGGAAGAGGAAAGGAGGAGGTCTGGCGGTGTTTGTGAATGATAGATGGTGTAACCCTGGTCACATCACTGTTAAAGACCAACACTGCAGCAGGGACATCGAGCTGCTCGCTCTTAGTATGAGGCCGTATTATTTACCGAGGGAATTTACACATGTTATTATGATGGCTGTGTATTTCCCCCTCTCTAACGGTGACACAGCTTGTATGTCCTCTATTCAGTCACTAGCAGGCTGCAACACAGCACCCTCAGGCCCTCCTCCTGGTCTCTGGAGACTTTAATCATGTCTCTCTGTCCTCCACTCTACCAACTTTACCCAGTATGTGTCATCTCACACGAGACAAAAAATCCTGACTTATTGTATCCAACTGCAAGGAGGCATACACATCATCCCCCCCCCCCTGGGAAGATCAGACCACAACCTGGTTCATCTCCAGCCTTGTACAGACCCCTGTACACAGAGAACCAGCCGTCTCCCGCACAGTGAGGACATGGTCCAAGGAAGCTGAGGAAGCTCTGCAGGACTGTTTCAACACAACAGTGTGGGAGGAACTCTGGGACTCTCATGGGGAGGATATAGACGGACTGACGGGCTGCATCACGGACTACATTAACTTCTGCGTGGAAAACACCTTACCAACCAGGACGGAAGGTGTTTTTCCAATAACAAACCCTGGATTAATCCTGATATAAAGCCCTCCTTAAGGAGAAGAAGAGGGCCTTTAGATCAGGAAATAAGGAGGAGCTGAAGGCTGTTCAGAGGGAGCTAAGGAGGAAAATCAGGGAGGGGAAGAACAGCTACAGGAGGAAGATGGAGGAACAGCTGCAGCAGAACAATATCAGTGGAGTCTGGAAAGGCCTAAAAACCATCTCAGGCCACAAGAAACCAGACTCCAAGGCTGTGGGAGACCTAAAGTGGGTGAATGATTTGAACCACTACTTTAACAGGTTCAATGAGTCACCTGCCCCTCCCCCGGCCCAGTCCACCCTGCTGCAGTCCCCTCCATCTCCCACTTCAAGACAGTGCCCCTCCTCCTCCTCCTTCACCACCTTCAGCACAACAATAGCCCCCCACTACATCGACACCTACAGCTCTACCTATGGCTCCAGCAGACCCGTCACACAGACAACCCCCCTCTGCTCCACTACACAACTCTACCCCCCACCCCCTCCTCTGCCTCTACACACAGCCCCCCTGCTCCAGTTTGTCCTTCACAACACTTCAGGTGAAGAACCAGTTCATGAAGATGAACGTGAGGAAGGCTACGGGTCCAGATGGCATCAGCTCCAGGCTCCTAAGTCCTGCGCAGATCAGCTGTGTGGGACTTTTGGACACCTATTCAACCTGAGCCTGAAGCTGAGGAAGGTACCACAACTGTGGAAGACATCCTGCGTGGTACCTGTGCCCAAGACCCCACACCCCAAGGACCCCAGCAGCTTCAGGCCGGTGGCACTAACATCGCACCTGATGAAGGCCCTGGAGCGCCTGGTCCTCCAACATCTCCGCCCTGTGGTGAGTCCATCCATGGACCCACTACAGTTTGCCTATCAACCTGGCATTGGGGTGGATGATGCCGTCATCTTCCTTTGGACCGAGCTCTGTCTCACCTGGAGAAACCTGGCAGCACTGTGAGGATCATGTTCTTTGATTTCTCCAGTGCTTTCAACACCATCCAGCCGACACTTCTGGGGGACAAACTGGAGACTGCAGGGGTAGATCAACATCTTACATCCTGGATACTGGACTACCTCACAAACCGCCCACAGTTTGTGAGGACACAGGACTTCATTTCAGACACGGTGGTCTGCAGTGTGGGGGCCCCGCAGGGAACGGTTCTGGCTCCGTTCCTCTTCACGCTCTACACTGCAGACTTCACTTACAACTCACCAACCTGTCACCTGCAGAAGTTCTCTGATGACTCTGCTATCGTCGGCCTCATCACTGATGGGGACGACGCGGAGTACAGAGAACTTTCCCAGGACTTCGTGGACTGGTGCCTGCGGAACCACCTCCAGATCAACGCGGGAAAACTAAAGAGCTGGTGGTGGATTTCCGCAGGCAAACTCATCCCCCTCCAACACCGGTGAACATCCAGGGATCAGACATTGAGATAGTGACATCTTATAAATACCTGGGTGTTCACCTGAACAATAAACTGGACTGGACAACAAACTCCTCTGCACTCCATAAAAAGGCCAGAGCAGGCTGTATCTGCTCAGGAGACTGAGGTCTTTTGGAGTGCAGGGGACACTCCTGAAAACTTTTTATGACACCGTGGTGGCATCAGCCATATTTTATGGAGTGGTTTGCTGGGGCAGCAGCATCACAGCTGCAGACAGGAAGAGGCTGGATAAGATTATTAAAAGGGCCAGCTCTGTCCTGGGATGCTCTCTGGACTCAGTGCAGGTGGTGGGAGAGAGGAGGATGACGGCAAGCTGTCATCCATGATGGAGAAGGACTCCCACCCCATGAGAGACACCATCAGAGCTCTGGAGAGCTCCTTCAGTGACAGGCTGCTACACCCTAAGTGTACGAAGGAGCGTTACAGAAGGTCCTTCCTGCCTGCAGCTGTTAGACTCCACAACCAGCACTGCTCCCAGTAAACCACATACACATTCACAACAAACTCACCGGACATACGTGCAAAAGGACTTTATGTACAATTATATCATTGATATGATGGACACATTTTTTCTGTCTTTACTTTTTTCTTCTATTTTCTATTATGTATATACTAATTTATTTTATTTGTATTGCTCTGTAACTAAATTTCCCCACTTGGGACTAATAAAGGAAATCTTATCTTATCTTATCTTAAAATAAATTTACAAGTATGGATGCTCTACTCATGCTTTTTGCTTCTGATCCTATTCGAAGTCCATTAATAGTAAGTAGATAAGCTGTGAGGTTTATTTTTATTATATTTTGGTTTATTTCCTGCAAAATAATACAGCTCTCGATATATATATATATATATATATATATATATATATATATATATACACACACACACACACACACACACACACACACACACACACACACACACAGTATATACAGTATTCTTTCTTTCTTCTTGCCTTTTTCTTCTGTAAATTAATTTTAATGTCATGTTATTACTGTGATATTGTCTTTTTCTTTTGGATTAAAACAATCAAAAACAAAATAAAAAATACAGCTGCACAGTGCCAATTTTAGGTACAATGAGTATCCACTGGAATTAGTAAAAAAAAAAAATAAAATCTTCCTTTGATTGTTTTTCTATGATATTTTGAATAAAGAATAAAGTATGAAGAATAAATAAAGTTGACTAGAGTCTATTTTGGCTTTTGTATTTACACAGCCTTTTTACATCTCCAGCATGAACAACATACTGATGCAACTGTAGTGCTTCACAGCTAAGTAAAAAAGGTATGAAAACTGGTATGATCTCTGCCTGTTTCATAACCCATAATTCCTGGAAATACACACAAATATGAAAACATCACCAGTGAAAAAGTTTTGTTTTCAAAGCTGAAGTACACAACTATTGAGCAGACAAATGAGAAGGGTTATTTTCTGAGATAGCGACGTGAGACGGGCCTAAAATGGGGCGCGTCCCAAACGCCGGGCCCTGGCTGCCATATTTGTGATCCCGCGCTCCAGTTTCAGAGCCGTACTACAGCGAGAGGCATTAAAAAGCCTGTATTGATTCTGGCAAAAGTCCTCACGAGTGGGAGGATGCATTTCTGTGCGCGCACGTGTGTGTGGTCGTGTGCGTGTGTGTGGGTCACAGGGTGGAGTTGCGGAGCACGAGCTAGTGCAGTGTGTGTGTACAAACCACAGTACAAATACTCACCAGCAAATCCTCCCTCACACGTATAAATAACTCACATACGCACACAAAAAAAAAAAAAAAAAAAAATCACTGGCATCCACTCAAACACACTGTCAGATTTACAGTATGTAATGCCTCAGCGGCACTAACACATGCCCCCACACAGTGCACAAAAAGAGCATGCACTCCTGAATACTTCGCACTGCGTCCAAAGTTAGAATAATGCACAAAAATACACACAAGCACGAACAGGTACAAAACACACCGCTGATCCGAAACCCGTCTCAGCAATACAACACTCCTCGTAAACACTTCCATTCAACAACATGATACTCTGATACTCAGAGAGAGAGAGAGAGAGAGAGAGAGAGAGAGAGAGAGAGAGAGAGAGAGAGAGAGAGAGAGAGAGAGAGAGAGAGAGAGAGAAAGAGAGAAATAGGGAGAAAGTACGAGAGAGAGAAATACGGCGTCGATTGACTCACACTGTAATAGTGAGCCAGATGAGAAAATATAGAACACTGTGAATCAATGCGTCATTTCAGAGCACTCAAACACACACACACACACACACACACACACACACACACACACACACACACACACACACACACACACACACACACACACACACACACACACACACACAATAATGGAGCACATATACACACAGAGTTTTCAGCCCAGGGGCAAACAAACAAGAGAAAAGACGGGAAAGCAAATGAATAGCAGGAGTGAGGAAAGAGGAAGGGGCTGATGAAGGCAGGTTGGAGGGAGAGTGGGTGGATGGAGGGAGTGGGAGGAGAGGTAGAGTTGAGGTGCCTCCATACCGACTGATTTGTGTCTGTTTCTTTTTTCTCCCCCCCCCCTTTTCCTCTCAGTTGAGATAATGCCAGGGCAAGAAATCTATGGCATTGATTGGCTGCTGCGACCCAGTTTCATGGCAGCTTTTTCTCAATAAGTTGCCCTCATTGGTCAATAACTGCCAGGCTCCACAGGTGAAGTGGGTGAAGAGGGTGTTTGGAGGGGGTGCTCCCTGATGGTTTGCTTCGCCCAAGCATGCACAAGTACAGTAGTCCACTCCTTCTTGTACATTTACATTAGTGGTGCAGTGTGCAGGAGGCTTAGCTGCACATCCACATGTATAATGCCGCAGGCTCCAGAGCTAAAACCTCCCCTCCTTCTCCCAAAGCCATCACCTCATCAACCACCCTAATCACCCTCATCCAAAAGAAAACCACATAACACGCTCCAATTAATGAATCTACAGCCATTGACAGAATGCTGGAGCAACACACGAGCAAGTGTTAGCTCAAAACGACATATATGCGTCACAAAAAAAAAAACCTCATTTCTGTAAACTCATAGAGCTAATGAGCAACTTATTTCAGTCTGCCTCAACTATAAAAAGAAAGAGCAGGAGGCGCTGGCAGTAGTCAGTGTAACAAAAGAATAAACAGTATCCAGCGTCCAAACCGCAACAAAGCTTTTATGTGAGGCAGTACGCAGCCTGAATCTGGCAGGTCATAAGCCTGCAATAAAAATTCAAATGAGTCTCCCCAACAGACAGTAGAGAAGCAGAAAGACCTCCTGAAAGTAGTCTTTGTAATAAATTCAGAGTTAAACACAGATTCCACTGTTTGTTGATAAGCTCATCAAAGTCATCAGAGTTCATTAATCCTCTTTACAGAGGGCCTATACGTTTAATGGAGCACGTACAGTATAGTATACAGTCCTGTCTGCTCATACACAGTATTTTCTACTTGATCTGTGCTGTATTTTGTGGTTTGGGCCTCTTAGTTTCATTTAATTATATAGTATACGAAGAAATTTGAGACAATAATGTGATTCCAACTATGTAAAACAGCGTTTTTCTGTGTCAACATAACAATGCGGAAGAACTTGACTGGCGTGAACAGAGCCCCAACCTCGACCCCATCCAACACCTTTGGGATGAACTGGAATATCGATTTTGAGCCAGATGTTATCGCCCAACATCAGTGGCCAATTTCACTAATGCCGTAGCTGAATGGGAGCCAGTTTCCAAAATCTTGTGAAAAGTCTTCCGAGAAGAATGGAGGCTGTCATAGCAGCAGATTAATGTCCACGGCCATTTGGTTTGATTGATGAATTGATTGATTTGCATCCTGTACCAGTGGGCTTAAGCTGTCAATATAATCCAACCAAAGTGCATGATCGAACAGCATCTTGCAACCAGAGGTGGGACCAAGTCATTGTAGTCTTTGCACTCAAGTCTTTGCACTCAAGACCCAAGTCAAGTTCCAAGTCCTAAACTCTGAGTTTCGATACCTAAACAAGTCATAATGCACTCTCCACCACATGCTCTTTAACAATAGAGTACTACTATATGCAACATGATGAATGTGATATGAAAAAGATCGGGGGAATTAAGTGTCGACTTGCTGGAAATTCATAGCGTTATTAGTTGATTCAGGAAATGAAGGGAAACAAATTGATTTGTTCACTTTTTAAATAAGATACTTTTTAAACTTTGGGCTTGGGGGAGATATCAGGTATTTTCAAGTCAAAAGGCTCAAGTCCTTCGTAAAGTCACAAATCACTGATGTTAACGTCCAAGTTGAGCTGCAAGACTTTTTTTTTTTATTCTGTCAAGTCGAGTCTAGTCTAATCTAAGTCATCAAATTTGTGACTCCATTCTGACTCGAGCCCACACCTGTCTGCAACCCAACTGTATCCAAAAATTTAAAAGTGAACATTTTCAAAAGGTCCACTTTATATGCCAGAAATACTCCAATGAACTGTTCAACCATCACATATGAGTGTAGCGTTCAGGTGTCCACATACTTTTGGCTGTATAGTATCGTTTTGGTTAAACCCCTTAAAGGAGTGAAGCATGGATGTTGCCATAATTGTAACAAAGATCATTACAAGCCTACACACCATCTTTTGTCATATAAAGTCTGAATGCTCCCATTATCACTGGGCTCCAGGCCTGATGTTACAACCTCCCATTGCCAAGTGGAGTTTGAGCAGATTGTACAAATGAGAAAAAATCATCTGTCTGGAGGCAACACTTCACTTTAGTCCAATAATCTAACTAATTTCAGAAGTGGCGCATGCTGCCCGCTGGGCCAATGGACCGATGATCCATATGTGAAATGACACACCTTTATACAATGGAGCCATACTGAAATGCACGCAATGTCATAGCAGTAACCCAGTTTTAGATCCCACTGTAGTCTGATTTCAAAGGGAGAGTTTGGAGTTGTGGCCAGGACTCCCTGGTGTAACTATTAAAAGATGAGAATTTAGCAAAATGCCCCATTATCACTCTCCATTGGCAACATGTGTCAAGTCTTGATGTATTAAAGCTTAATATAATTTTAAATAACACATATTCTCCCCTTTTAAGTAAATTTATAACAAATTCCTGCTGACAGAAAAGATGGACTCTTCAGCCAGCAGTCCAAAAAAAAAAAAAAAAAAACGTGTGATATGCTCTCTGACGGAATGGATTGAGCTGTCTGAGCGATTCAAAACACCTCTGGTAAGTGCCATTATTGGGTGATCCAAATGTTTTTGTGCTTGCTCTAAAAGCATGTCCCCATTTCAAAAATTTCAAAGGTGCCATAGCTCTTTTCAGCATCTCAATCTATTGCTGGCTAAAGCTATTGTCAGTCTGAAATCAACTTGTCCCTTCCTTGAGTTTGTATTGATCCAAAAGGAAAAAAAAAAAAAAGAAAGAAAAAGCAGCATAGGCTTACAGCGCACCAGTGAGTCTTCATCCTCAGCAGCCCGCTCCACTGAGCATTTACAAGTGTTAATGTCACTGCTGGCACTTTAGGACTCCGCCATGTACTCGCCAAAATGGAAAGTAGCAAAAAGAAAGTAATTTCCAGGCACAGATGATTCACTTTTGGATAAAGATACATAAATAAATAAAAAGAAAGTTTGATGCCCCGCATTATTGTGCAAGTGCTGAGAAATCATCAATCTGAGGGATTGGGGTTGTTTCCATATTGATATAAATCTGCCTATAGATGTCACTGCGTACAGGCTGTTGCAGCTGGAAGTATTCCTAAAGCTTTTATAGCATCTTAACTAGTATGTGCCTGGCCTCAGCCCTGGCCGTGCGTATATTACATCGACTTAAGTACCTCCATACGCTGGTTGTGATATTCTACCACTGTCATAGTTTTAGCTGCTACTGCTGCTGCTGCTGTATTGAGTCCGCTTGACTCCAGCTGCTTTGATATATGATGCCATTTCAGGGATTTTTTCTGAATAGTTGTATGTCTCACTGCTGTGTCTCCTTGTCTTTTTCATGCACCTAATGTGAGACACACACTACGAGAGACGATTTTGGGCCCGATTCCCCCCCTCCCAACAATGGTCAGGATTTTTTGACGGTTCAAAAGATTATCTTTCCGAATATTCCTGTGGCGTAAGGTATGTCAAGAGTACTTTTTACATCCCTCGATCGGCTCAGAAGTCCATTCCGGCCACACCAATTTCAAATCGTGAATATTAAACGTTCTGTGTTTACGATCATATCTCCTGTTGTGTGTGGGAAACCCCGAGGACAGCCGATGACGCAGTCATGTGGGAACAAACGACAGCCAATTGAGAACCAAGCCGACTGAAGAAGCAGGGACAACAACCACCGTCATCGGAACTGTTTCTTATGAATAAGACTTTACATTAGTATCAGAATCATAGATATAACTAAATTATGTAATGCCATTATAGGTTTACTAACTCCTCTACAACTATCCATATTGATACACTGATGTATATCAAGTAGTGTAGCTGTTCAGTGTAATCACTCATAAGTCTAGTTTTAATGTCGGTACCCAGCTTGATATTTTTCGTTACGTTCATGCATTGGCATCACTCAACTTTAACTCTGAGGTGATGTGCACTAAAGTAAAGGTGGCTTTGGTTATGTTTCCACTGACTCAGTAAAGGAGGACAAAAAAAACACCAAGGGGGGATTATGAAGTAGATTTCATATCCTCGTGGAGACAGGTCGTCTCCACCAGACCGGAATCCGGTCTTACAAAAACAGTACCAAAACTCTTAATTTGTATGGTATGGCCTCCCAAGAACCTGACCGTACTCAAGTCGCACTCAGATGGAACCTGATTGGTGGGAAGTGACATAAGAGTGTTTACTGGGGGATATAAATGTAAAGATGTTGGCTGTTAAGTTTCGATCTTTTTGTCTTGTATGTATGATGAGATAAGAATGAATTGCATCCCCGACCCTTCTCCAGATCGCGTCTTGTCTTATTTTTGCAGCGGCCGTGGCTGATGCAAACGCAAAGAATAAGGTAGTAGTTAGATGGACTCAGAAGCAGAGGACCAGCTTGTTGACCAACAACACAAATGTTTATTTAGCATGTCTCCATGACTTCATCCATTCAGGAAGGATACACTCAATTACTAGTAACAAATGGTTCAACAATTTGCTGTAGCTTTATGAGGAGAAAACACTGCAGTATGAGTAACAAAGACTTAAGCTTAAAAACCCCAAAAATATGCTTAATTACTATTAAATTGTTTAACAAATCACTGCACAAGCCTCGAAAATATTCAGAAAGAAAACAAATTGAAAAATACAAACAGAACGTAAAATTACAGGAAGAAGATTTGCCTCTAAATCTCTCGCTGATTGAACAGTTGCGGACACAGACAGCGAACAAACCACTAATTCTTCCTGCCTGTCATCGGCCATGTTTGTTAAAGTTCACTAAAGTCACACTTGATAGTGAGATTTACGAGATTTCCGGTTTTGAGAGTCGGGACTCTTGTTCATGAATGGAGTCCGTTAGCGTGTGGTGCTTCGTTGCTCACCGCACACTACAGCAACAAAACTGTTAGGTTTAACATAGCATGTCGTTATGTGTGGGGTCTCACACATTTTTAAAATCTGTTAAGATTTGAAAAATCTTTTAGTGTGGGCCGGCCTTAAGCCCTCACGCACATACAGTACAGTATGTCTTTCCACAACAGTAAGTGCAGTGGTGTCTGATACAGTATATTTACTGTAGCCTCTTCAGTTAATTTACCGTGGACATTAAATGTTGAGGAACAGGGAATGGATAACTGTAAACAGTAAAGGGCAACAAATCAGTCACACTTACAATATAATGTATCTATTAGAGTGGTGTTTTATTGATCATTGGACAATATTATGGTCCAGACTATATACCTTTTTCTTTCTGTCAAGCATTAAGGTGGCTCCCTTTACTACTGTGTCTCTCTCTCAGTTGTCAGTGCGGGAAAGGGCAGAAACACCGGAGAGCATTTCTCATTGAGTGGATTTATTTTTTCCTCAGGCTTTACGGGACCGTTTTTATCGTACAGCATGAAGCTTACCATGCTCTGCATTTTGTACTCTCAGCTCCCTCTATATATATATATATATATATATATATATATATATATATATATATATATATATATATATATATATATATATATATATATTAGTCTTACGTTCTGTTAGTTTCACTCAAACTGCTGGTGTGAAATTAAAGTTCACTGAGAACAGTCATCTATAAGCCCTTTGGTTTAATTAGAAGTCTCTTTAAGGTACTTTATTGAATCAATGAGCATTAGGTATCACTTGTTTTCCAAAATAGCTTTATAGAGTTTCTGAATAAAACTGTTCAACGGTTTCAAAATTAGTGTAAAAGTTGCTTTCTAGACTGCAATGCTGCTTCTTTGGTAGCAGTATTTTAAGTGCTACTTTGGTGTAAAGCTAGATAGCAAATAAATTATTTTGCAATGACTGCAGAGGGGGGAAAAAACTCACAAGCCCAGTTTGAACAAGGGCTTTTATAATGAGAACAACTAAAAGAAAAATTATTGTGTCAGTTCAAAGCTGAGGGCAATTATCATGCAGTGCTTGCATTGCTGTCTTCTGTGTCTTCTTTCATCATAGTCCTGATGGCAGAAACTATTCAAGAAAGTATAAGCGATTACAGAAGAGCTAACAGTGTAGCAAGGTGGAAACATGTAGGGAATTATGAGCGACGTAGTGGGACGTAGCAGGTTAGGGTTAAAAACAGTAGCGATAGCTGGTAGTGACTACGGTGCTGAACGTTTTTAAAACTAGCGGTGAGCCATGCTGCATTATTAATGTTGTTATTCTTCTTACAAAACCTCTTCTAGTTTTCACAAAGAGAATTTACTCTTCTACTCTTCTCATGCTCAGTGATGCCAAAAAAAAAAAAAACCTGTGACCTTCATCACTGTAGCCACTGGAATATATAACAGAGCAATTTCAGTTTCCTCGTTTGGCCATATCCTCCGATATGTTCGATACAGTGGGAAGTGGCGCTCGGGAAATCTTGTTCCATACCCCGCCGTGGCAGCTGGCGAGCTGGTGGCCGGCAGATGTGATAATGACACAACGCACCAGCTGAGGCTGGATAGCGGGCCGCGACTCAGGCAGCTTTTAATAATTGATGGCAGCCAAGGCCCCGGATTGGCCAGTAATTGCATTACAGGTCACTTCTCAATAGCAATTTGTGAAAGTTGTGGTGATGTGTGCCGGGTGGCGATCAATAGGCACTGTCCAGAGATGCAGTCTTTCCCTCCCTCTCTCTCATGCTTTCTCTCTCTCTCTCTCTCTCTGTTTGTATGAAGGCAAGAACTGTGGTGGAAACATTTTCTTTCAGTGTTCTGTGCAGCAACAACAATGTGGAGATTATTTCACTCTGTACATCAAAAAAGCAGCTTCAATTTAAGTCACTGAGCGCACCTGCATAAACCCCTTCAATGCGCATGATATTTTTTCATTACCCTAGATCCTATCCTAGCAGTTGTACCAGCAGTTAACTTAAAGGGAGAACTACACCGATTTAGTTTTGCACCCCTATAACATTGTCAGACTCAAGTTTTAAAAAATGTCTTGATTGGTTCGACAACTACAGCAATCAGTCAGCACAACACCAGATCTATATTTATGAATTTCTTTAAAAAAAAAAAAAAAAAATGAAAAGAGCTATGCCAAGCCAAGTCATTTTATTTGTATAGCCCAAAATCACAAATTTGCCTCAGGGGGCTTTACACTCTAATCAGATAAGGAAAACTTCCCCCTCAAAAAAAACTCTTTTCCAGGGGAAAGAAGTGGCTGAAGGGGCTTTGGCAACTCTGAGAAAATAACCCCTTGTGATGTCCTCAGGGTTATCTTAGCTTGAGCTTGGATACTACAAATTCATAACAGGAAATACTGCATTACAAATTGGGGTTGTGTAGTTTGAAAGACGTCCGAGTTCACCATGTACGGAGGGTCCAACAAAAAGACTTAATTTGCATGATGGGAAAAGCAGGATCCTTTATCTCATGGGTAGGCAACCTTCCATCTCTTCCCAACTAGAAGCGATGCAAAACATCAACAAACGTGCAAACATCAGATTGTTTCAGTTTTTCGCAATGAAGATCTCCAAACCTGCTTCATGCGTCAGCATACAGGCAAAGTGATGCGTGACATGTTTGAGAAAATGCTCGCCCTGGCTCTATTTATGCAAAGTTTTGCTCATAATATATCTGGAAAATTATTCGTGCTCCGTTGCTCTATGTTGGGAAGAGGTGTTCAGCATGCATGCCTATGGTGGCATGAGATACCTTAACCAGTGGCACACTAGCAATTGAAAGAAAGTTTTTTTGTAAATGTTGAAGTCCCCTGTCATCCACATGCCAAATTACCTCTTTTACAGCCATTATTGACAATAGCTTGATCAATATTTTTCCTACTCCGCCTCTGATTGTAGCAGCAGTAGTAGTATTTGTACTTGTTGCCTAGTTTATTGTTGATGAACAAGATTGGTGGAAGTTTGGTAGGGTTAATGATTTCAACCCCGGTGTGGATGTTTTAATTTGGATGGCAGCCTTCTTGTATAGTGCCCTCTAGAGGTGTAAGAAAACATTGATACATGAGTATTGTGATATTATGTTGTGCAATACTGCATCAATTCTCCAAAACACTATCAATTTTTAATTAACCTCTGTACTAGCTGTCGGCTCAGCCACTATTTGATCTTTTAGAGGTTGTAGCGGGCTCCAATTTAAAGCTAGAGTGAAGCTACCGCTATCATATGAAACTAAACCTAAGGAATCCATTGGTACCGACCAAGTCATACTAACTTGTTGAGAAGAAGGCTAAATAATGCCCCAAACTTGCAGTAAATGAGAAAAAGCTGTCATTGCCAGTTTCAAAGGGATCCCTTGACCTCTGACCCCCAGATGTTTGAACGAAAATGGGTTCTATGGGTGCTCACAAGTTTGAGGTAAAAACCATGCCATTTTTAAAGGTATAAATGTGCTATTTTTGCCTTTTCTAAACTGGTGTATTCTTTATACTATAGCAGTTAACTGATTCCTATAATAATTATAACTAATATATCACCTTGCTTACTGTATTGCAATATATTGAATCGTATCATGATACGCATTGTATCACCAGATTCTTACCAATACACAGCCCTGGTGCCCTCATATATAATTCCAGTGTCCTGATTATGGGGGAATTTATTTCTTGCCCGTTGCCTATATGGATTAATCTTAATGTCAATATGGCACACTAGTTAACAAAAATTTAAGAATAGTACTTCATATCAAAAAGGTTGCTGACCCCTGCTTTAGCAATGGACTAAAAGTCAGGATACCTTGGCTCCTCCAATTTGGACTAGTGTTTTATCATATATATATATACAGCATGCATGGCTGAGGCATAAGTGAGTGAAAGACAGCCTCAAGTTCAAGAGGTTAAAATTGCACAACAGCTCAAATTCAACCTCGTCACAATGCAGTGAGTGAGTGCTTTCGTTTTCAGTGTAGTACAGACTCTGAGCCCTGTGCCCCCTCTGGCTGCCCGGCTGCACTCATTCTCATGGAAGTTATTTACTGTTCCAGCCACTGACTCCCTCCCACTAAACCACACACACACACACATACAAACACAGACACACACACTGCATGTTACTTCTCCTCTTTTCTTGCTCCCATTGTTGATATCTCACCCGCTTTGACACGTAAACTACCACTGTGTCATCTCGCTGCATCTGGTGTTCGTTCTTTCTGTCTCCCTCTCTCCTCTCCTCCCTCTGCTGTGGCATGGAGAGCAGGAGAGGAGAGAAGAGCGGAGGAGACAGTAGATTTTGCATGCTCTAAATACAGCCTCTACGTGTGCGGCGTGCAGTCATCAAACGAAGGAAGGGACGGGGATGGTTCAGTTCGTTTTGCGATAGTGTGCATGTGTGCAACTGTTTGCATATGAGACCGAGTGTGCATTAATTCTCGCTAACATCAAAGATGCTCCCTCATCCATCTCTCTCTGTCCCTCTTTCTCTTCCTCCCCCTCCCTCTGTCACTCTCTCTAATCCCCCTTTTAGCATCATTTTGTCCGCATTGCCTTTTTTTTGTCGTTATGCTCTGCCTTTAGCTTGCCTGTCTCTTTTGGTGTGTCTCACCTCTCTTGCATGTGCTTGGTGGGGTGTGACAGCATTGAGAAGTCACCAAAGAGGTAAATGATGATAGGCCATCCATCATGCTTTATGGACTCTGTATGGTGCTGCCGTGGAGAGTGGCTGCACTGTGCAGTAACTCAGAACACTCTGTCCCTCCATATAACCTGGCAGGGGCTCTGCCGCTCGCCTTCGCCTCTGCTGGGCGAGTGTTTATGTGTGTGAGACACAGGAAGAGCGTCGGTCTGACTCACCCACTTAACTGTTTCTCTGGGTGTGTTTGTGATTCACTGTGTGTGTGAGTGTGAGCAAGGGGGAAACAGAAAGAGTGTTTGTCCACAGTGCCAGGCTGTGTGCAATGAAGCTTCATTATGGCCTGATATGCCACTGCTGAGAGCATCAACTGACCAGCAGACATAAGACGTGCAGCAGGCGAGAGAGAGAGAGAGAGAGAGAGAGAGAGAGAGAGAGAGAGGGAGAGAGAGAGACAGAGAGAGAGAGAGAGAGAGAGAGAGAGAGAGAGAGAGAGAGAGAGAGAGAGACAGAGAGAGAAATAGTTATAGTGGGAGAGAGAGAGAGAGAGAGAGAGAGAGAGAGAGGCAGAGAGAGTAATAGTTATAGTGGGAGAGAGAGAGAGAGAGAGAGAGAGAGAGAGAGAGAGAGAGAGAGTAATAGCTATAGTGGGAGAGAGAGAGAGAGAGAGAGAGAGAGAGTAAGAGAGAGAGAGAGAGAGAGAGAGAGAGAGAGAGAGGAAGAGAGTAATAGCTATAGTGGGAGAGAGAGAGAGAGAGAGACAGAGAGAGAGGCAGAGAGAGTAATAGTTATAGTGGGGGAGAGAGGGAGAGAGAGAGAGAGAGAGAGAGAGAGAGAGAGAGACAGAGAGAGACAGAGAAAGTAATAGTTATAGTGGGAGAGAGAGAGAGAGAGAGAGAGAGAGAGAGAGAGAGAGAGAGAGAGAGAGAGAGAGAGAGACAGAGAGAATAGTTATAGTGGGAGAGAGAGAGACAGAGAGAGAGAGAGAGAGAGAGGCAGAGAGAGTAATAGTTATAGTGGGAGAGAGAGAGAGAGAGAGAGAGAGAGAGAGAGAGAGAGAGAGAGAGAGAGACAGAGAGAGAGAGAGAGACAGAGAGAGAGAGAGAGAGAGAGAGAGAGAGAGAGAGAGAGAGAGAGACAGAGAAATAGTTATAGTGGGAGAGAGAGAGAGACAGAGAGAGAGAGAGAGAGAGAGAGAGAGAGAGAGAGAGACAGAGTAATAGTTATAGTGGGAGAGAGAGAGAAAGAGAGAGAGAGAGAGAGAGAGGAGAGAGAGTAATAGTTATAGAGACACAGAGAAAGAGAGAGAGAGAGAGAGGGAGAGAGAGAGAGAGAGACAGAGAGTAATAGCTATAGTGGGAGAGAGAGAGAGAAGAGAGAGAGGGACAGAGAGAGAGACAGAGAGACAGAGTAATAGTTATAGTGGGAGAGAGAGAAAGAGAGACAGAGAGAGAGAGAGAGAGACAGAGAAAGTCAAGTTATAGTGGGAGAGAGAAAGAGAGACAGAGAGAGAGGGACAGAGAGAGAGAGAGAGAGACAGAGTAATAGTTATAGTGGGAGAGAGAAAGAGAGACAGAGAGAGAGGGACAGAGAGAGAGACAGAGAGACAGAGTAATAGTTATAGTAGGAGAGAGAGAAAGACAAAGAGTACACAGTTATAGTGAGAGAGAGACAAATAGTTATAGTGTGAGAGAGAAAAAATAAAAGTTTCAGTGCAGAGAGAGAGAGGAGAGAGAGAGAGAGAGAGAGAGAGAGAGAGAGAGAGAGAGAGAGAGAGAGAGAGAACATAGTTATAGTGAGAGAGAGCAACAAATAGTACCAGTAATAGTGAGAAAGAGAGAAAGTTTGTCTTTCTTAAAAAAATGAAAGTACTTCACTTCCTGAGTTTTTAGATCAGTTAGAGGTTAAACTGTTACAGAAACACACACAGCCACTGACCAAACACAGTCAGTGCGTACATCGCTAGCTTTGGCTAATGTCTGTAGAGTCAGTACACTGACTGTTTGGGGCAAGTAAACACAGGCTGCAAAAGCCTAGTGGTCAAATTTGCAGTAATAACGGAAGGTGAAAACTTTTGTAGTTTGCTGAAGCTACTATTAGCCACATCTAGTGGGCCTCCTCTACACTTACAGTCCTTACATTATTCCATCTTTTTGTTTCTCCGGACTGTATTTCCTCGCTGAGCTGTGGTGAGGGGGCACTTTATGGTTGCATGTTGGTTTGTTGCAGGGACTCACAACACTGGCAACAAACTCACCCACAAATACCAGGAGGACTGGATGATGGTTGGAATTGGTTAACTTCAGAGGAACAAGGTCCACGGATTTTACTATTTTCTTGGTCATGTTAGAAAGGGACCGATAACTCTCTCAGCACACATATGGCATGTGTCTGAGAAAATTTGAACCTGTCCTTTAATACAGCAACATTATTTACACAGCAACAACTGTACCAGCTGGCTTACAGACATCTCAAACCTCGACATCCTTCTCTTACAGCCTCTCGCAACTTTTTCCCCCTTTCTCTCTTCCCTCCACATCCTCCTCTCCCATAGCCCCCTCCTCCTGGTGAACCCTTTCACACTTTCTTTTTGTCGCCTTTCCACATGGAAGAACAATTGTTCTGACGGAGTTCACTCTGTCTCTCTGCCCTCCTCTCCCACACCTCCTCTCCTCGCTACCACTCTCTTAGATCCAGAGGGAATCACACTGTCTGAACCAAATGTGCCACAAACTTGTCAGATGATGTTTGTTTTCCACTGGAACCCCCCACTTCCCGTACCTCTTTTTCAGCACGCGTGTGTGTTTTAACTCCGTCTACATATTTGACAAAGTGCTGTGACATGCGCCGCACTCGCACGTCAACAGAATGAAAATTTGCAGCGTCAATATCTGCAAGGGTGGGGTGGGGGGGGAGCAGCGGCCAGACTGAGTCACAAGGTTTGTGTGATAATAAGGTTTGTATGTTCAGACAGCTTGTTAGCGCATTTGTGAAGACTATAAGTAAACAACTCTTTCCACCGAGGCTCCCTAGAACCTTTGAATAAAGGATATTTTGCTGAAAACCAAAAGGTGTTTAAGGGACTGAACAGCTGCGTTCTTGCCAGAACTCCACCGAGAAACAAACTCTCTAGCCAATAAACTGTAGTACACACACAAGTTTTGTTTCACTGAGAACATTATTTGCCTCCTTAAACAACTAGTACCGTGCTGCGTACAGGCTGGTTCAAAGACGGATTCAACACCATGGCAGTCAACTCCCCAGCCCATTAGACTGCTGTCAGGCCATTAAATAGCTGTTATCGGTCGCCATAAGCACCATAGATGTGGGTCAATAGGGCCCTACTACACTCAATATTAGGTTTTATCATCTAGTCACATGGTAGAGCACCGAAAGAAGGTATAAAAAGAACACGATGGTGACCTCTAGCGAGCGTAGTAATTATGAGCAGAATTAGCAGAAGTCAGTGGAACTTTGTATTTATTAATTATTATTATTATTTATTAATTCTTTATATTCATTAAGGTCGGGGGCGATGGATGGGACAGAAAACACCAACAATGTGTAGTTGCCTTTGTGTTCACAAGCGGTAAGTTTCGCTTTCACTTTTGAAACAGTCATTTTAAGCCAAAACACAGTGTTTACCCCCTTAACTCAACTAAGTGGTTTTGCTGCCTAAACCTAAAGAAGCCTTTTTGTCTGTGTTCAAAATGTAAGGTTTCCTTCAGTTTAACGTCTTTGCACACCATGTCCGTATTTTTCATATGCTTTTTTAAATCCGTCTTCTGATAAAAATTGTTACGCACAGAGACTTTGCTCACTAAGTCTGATGGGTTTTATTATTCTATTCATTGCAAAAATTCACAGTACGAGACAAAACTGAATTAATACATGTGTGCGATGGATAGCACGAGTACAAAACGGGGCTAAAGAATGAATGATGTTAGCAAGAAGATATCGTTCCGCTCCCTAGAGCATGACCTTTCCTACATCCTACAATCCCACAATCTATCTTTAAAATTCAGCATCTCTGCACTATTTTTTTTCTTTATTGTAAAGGGCCTTGTGCTGGGAGACAAAGTGAATGTTTATTATGCCATTTTGGATGCAAGGGATGGTGGCTCTAAGTGTTCAAACAATCCTCTTGCAGAAAATCTAACCATTCCCAAAACCTTTGACAGACGAAATTTTCAGTCACTGTGTTAACATGATTGACACAACGTGAGGTTGTAGTTTTGAATGTTTTAACGTGTGACAATTTCCGACAAAAAACACAGACTTGGTGCGCAAAGGGCTTTGCATTGCTTTTAAGTTTCGCTTTCACTTCTACAATGTAGTAGGCATAGTAAGCCCTTAATGACCCACATCTATGATTACACCGACCGATAATGCCCATTTAATGGCCTGACAGCAGTCGGCTCGTGCTCCCAGGGTGATGATTCCTGTAGTATGGGGTTAGCAGTCAGAAGGATTGGACTTTAATATTGATATTTTGGACCCTCAATCAAGCTGTTTAGCTCAGTGCAGCTTTGAGTTCAGATTCATAGTTATCATTCCTGTTTGTCCTAACTTCAACAATTCAGTTGGTTTGATCAACCAAAACTATAAATCCTGGAGGTGCGGAAAACTTGGCCTTTCAAAATCAGTCCAGCCAAGAGCTCCTATCTGTTAGAGATAACTGATCAATAGTTGACAGCACAAAAAGGATGGAAAGAAGAAGAGCAAGGTGAAAGAAACTAAGCAAGAAGGACAGTTAGAAGGATAAGTCTGCCGAGGAGCATTGTAACTCACCTCTGGCAATCCCACACTGTAAATACACCTCTAAAAACTCATCCCAAACTTTGGCAAGACGCGGAACCTGCACCGGCATCCTTTATGAATGTCACACCCCGTGAGAGGAAAATGATTACGTTGCAAAGAAGACAGGGGGGCGGAACGGGAGGGGGTGGGAGAAAGAGAGAGAGGGAAGAAAAATCACTTTGATGGATTATGTCCCTCGTGGGACAACCTTGTAACGTTTTTGGACAGGATTCTAACTCGCCCCGATTCTCTGTTACAGCGATGATTCTCTTTTTTCATCTCTTTTTGTCATCCCAGACGTGCGCTGGCTGTGACAACTGCGTCGGCGCTGATACCTACTGATACCGCTCGCAGGAACTAATTACTACCAGTGATTAAGAGAGGAGACATGTCTTCTACCGCACATGCTGTCTTTAGGTTGGGGGGAGCTTTTTAATTGCCTTTGCCAAATAAATGATGGCCAAAGATGCATGGACCCAGGCTTCTTAATGGAGTCTTAGAGCTTGGTGGCAAAGAGCGAAGACTTCGGGGCCAATGGCGCTCCCTGCACACAGATGGTGCTGCCTGTTCACGACCGCCGCCTGTTGTTGATTGGTGCGTTAAGGGCACCTGTGAAATTAAACAGACAAATGAATTCCCCACCGGCTCCAAAACAGAGTATTAGCATTTTGTGAAAGATGGCTAAACTGACGCATGCATTAACTGCTTTTAATGCTAAAGGGCAAAGCATTTGGAGGTAGTTAGTCGGAGGTTTTGCGCCTGTGAAGTTACTCAATTTAAAGCTGTAGTGTCGGTGTAGTCTCAGCTGTACGTTGGAGATGGGGTGCTTGTGCAGTTTTGTTAGCCCTTAAGCACATCGAGACCTAATTAACAATCATGTTCCACAGCAAGGTTGTCTTTGGCAAGGATCCAGTCCAACCAGTAATTCATTTACCCAACAGTAACACATCTTTCTGGGCAGTAAAGGACTTAAAAGTTCGACATGGCTCTTGCAGGAGCACTTAGTGGTAAGCTGCCTAGTGTATATTTTTTCCTTTTAATGGCTGCCGTGAGTAGCTCTCTCTGCACACTAATAATTAAAATGTCTGCTTCCTCACCTCGGTGTGTTTTTAAATTCTAATCTGTGAGATTCCTGTTTATCTTTTTATTGATTTTGGAGACACCTTTGGTCGTGGGAAGTCACTGCTTTTGTGTTCTTGCAATGCGTTTCCCAGTGATCCCTTTTAAAGTGTCACCAGTAGTCTGACTGCACTGACAGTAGCTCCCTTAAGCTAACATGAAATGAACTACTGACACTAGTGAGGCAAGCACAAAGACAGAATTTAAGATTGTGTCTGAGAGCGACCGTGTCCACAGAGACACAGTAATATATCATGCACTAACACATCAAACATGATGATGTGATTACTATTTCATGGCATTACTATACTGCAGACATGCTACAGTTCCCGCAGATACTTAACCAATAAGGCATCTGCTGCTTAGTAAGTTTGCCATTGGACTTAACTGTACATTAGCACTTAGCAATACATCTAAATAACTGCATCTCATTCCAGGCACTCGTCCAAAATAATAATATAAGTCAGCGTGGACCGCAGCTGATAAATGACAGTTCAGTCGGTCCAAGGGGAAAACATCTGCATCACTCAGTCACCATCTCAATTCTTGCATCATCTTGGAAAGGCAACGCTGATGTTGACTCTTCCTTAAACTCAAAAACAGCTTGCTTTTTGCCTCCCGCTGAGGGAATAATGGTTTTCTACACTTTAAGTGTGGGCTTCTGCAGATGGCGTTCTCTTCTTCTTCCACTCGGCCTTGGTTACTGCCTCTGCTCATATAAGTACACAGTTGTTCTTGTATTTGTGCCATCACTAATTGCACACCAGAGAGTTTTTACCAAGAAACAGCTACACACCAAAGACTATGTGTAAGAAGTGGATGTAGTCACCGTGGCGTCACCCATTGGTTTGTGAACTGCTTTTTTGAAGCCTTGAGTTTGCCATCTTGGTTTTTGTCCGTCACCATCTTGATTTTTTGCAACCAGAAGTCATGAGCGAGTTGAGCGAAGAACAACCGATCACTGAATAAGGCATTTTTAGGGGAATAAATTGTTACAACTAACTTTCATGAACTGAAAACACACCGTGAAAGGGTTAAAGTTATAAGACGAAAACATGGACAACTCCCACACCGGACAATGCCAATTACAAGGTTGCACGCCGTAAAGCACACCCTGCTCTATGGTCTGTATTGAAGAAGATTTGAAACTATCGATTGAGACCATAAACTCATGTTTACAATGTTTACTGAGGTAATAAATCAAATGAGAAGTAGGCTCATTTTCTCATAGACTTCTACACAACCAGAGGAGTCGCCCCCTGCTGGATATTAGATAAAATACAAGGCACTTCAGCATTGGCTTCACTGTTCAGAACCCTCTGCTACCCACCCAGGATTAGCTATTGTCAGATGCTGCAAATGCAAAGTTGGTTGCAGTTTAAAGCTTTAACTACTGTTCATTTCAGCATCCTGTTACCATACCAATGAGCTACAATGAAGGAGGATGGGCGCCAAACATCATTCACAAATGTATTTTCTTCATGACTTGAATGTGCTTAGCAAGCAAATGGGAAAACAGAACTGATGATGTTTTCTTAATTAAATATCCTCATCTTATTCTTATTATCATAATCATCTGATACATGGAGGTCGGAGCGTTATACTGCTTTGTGTTTCCCAGATGTTCTCTCTGGCATAACTTTGATGTCCCTTTGTTGTGGGCTGTGTGCAGGCAGTCGTATCGTGAATCAGTAGTAATTTAACAGTGAGTTACAGCTGGATATGTGCGTATACTGGACAGTGTGAGCGCAGTATGTTTCTGGTGTGTTTACTCAAAGACTGCTGAGTCAACAATAATGACACAGCATTTCTTTTCTTTCTCGCTCTCCCGCTCTGGGATTTCTCTGTTATTATTCTTCCCTTGATCTCATTACATCATGACTCAAGGGCTGTATTCATTAAAGTTTTAAAGTACAATGCACTCCAGAGTCACTTGCGGTGAATAACGCACACCCTGTTAAGTCTGTCTCAAGCTGTTCGCTCTCTCCGTCTCCGCACCTCCACTCCTTTCTGTTTTTCCGTGCTATGAGCTGAGGACCTGGAAGTGCTAGTTTCTTTCAATTGCACTGCCTCTCTTTCACCAATGAGGCGGACCGCTGAGAAAATGAGCCGCCGCTCTTAGCTGCGTGCACGCTGCAGCACTTTCAACAGGGCCCAGATGTTGAGACTGGCAGTAGACTCTTGACGACGATGCTCCTGTGCTTTAATTAAACTTTGGGAAAGTTGAGTTCATTTCCCTGCATAAGATAAGCTGACAATGTCTTTTTACATATGGGAGTAAAAGTATGGTTCTTTGATTGTTGTTTTTTTATATCTTGGGCTTCAAATGACAGACCTTGACTCATCATCTGTGGTTGGCTTTAGAAGATAAACTTACATAACGCTGCCCTGGGAGCAGGAGGATGCTGAATAAATCTCTTTAAATGGAGGCTGACATGAGTTTCTGGCTGTGTGCGGTCACAAATGGTGATCCAGCTGAGTGTGACAATTTCATACATCTTCTCCTCCGTTTTCCTACATTGCCTAAACGTAGACATTTTGGTCTATTTTTAAATCCTATACGAACTATATGATATTCTAATGGGACATTTTCTGAGGACACAAGAGGATCCATTTCCTGACTTTCCTGATAGGTATGTCTCAGTAAATATTACAAACTTCCTGGCAACTAATAAATACTAAAATTCAATGTTTTTTATTAAATTTCTCTTCCAACTCTGCCAGTCCTTCTCAAACTGTTCTGTCCAATTATGCGGCATCAACCATCAGCGTCTGGAGAACAGACAGACATACATGTATGTGCTTGTTAATCATTGGGTGATATCTTTGGGCAACACAAAATGCGTGTGCTGATGAATTATTGATATGATCCTGGAGATAACAGTTGCGCTATAATTGCATGTCATCATTACCAGGTTGAAACCAGTCTCCATGTCCCCTTAATGTGATTACACATTCATAATCGTGCCGTTATTAGCCTAGTTTATTATTCACAACAGCAAAGCTCACTAATTGGCATGGGTCCGCAGCATGTTGTCACTCATTCTCTTAATTAAAAGCTATGTTTTGGCTATTTTCAGTTTTGTACTTGTGAATAAAAGGCTGTAGTCCAGCTGTTTACGGTGCGGGGCTGAACACTTAAATATCCTCTGTGGAACAAATTTGGTTGCTTCTTTTCACAATTAATTTTTATCCCCAGAGCGTGACGTGAACTTGAGCTGCAACGATTAATCAATTTATCAATTAGCTGTCAATTATTAAATTAACCACCAGCTATTTTGATAGTCAATAAAT
This sequence comes from Pterois miles, assembly GCA_947000775.1. Classification (NCBI taxonomy): domain Eukaryota; kingdom Metazoa; phylum Chordata; class Actinopteri; order Perciformes; family Scorpaenidae; genus Pterois; species Pterois miles. The sequence continues at coordinate 7,160,136 of CAMQGK010000194.1, read as the reverse complement.
CATTTTGAGGCATTTTTTAAGAGAAATTCTTTAATTCCAGCTTCATAATGCAAATATGTTCTGGTTTCTTTACTGCTCTATGACAGTAAACCAATTATCTTTGAATTGTGGACAAAACAAGACATTTGAGGACGTCATCTTGGGCTTTGGGAAACACTGACCAACATTTTTCACCATTTTCTGACATTTCATAGACCAAACAACTAATCGCTTAATCGAGAAAATAATCATCAGATGAATCAACAATGAAACTAATCATCATTATTTGCAGCCCTGAAGTGAACCCTACAAAATTTGCACAGTGATGCACTTTAGAGCAGTACGCTCATCAGTAAGTTTTTTATTTGGTATATTTGGTATATTTAGATTGTAGTCTTTTCTTCTCACCTGCTGTTGTGAAATGACTTAGACTTTAATGTCCCCAAACGGGCAATTTATGGTACACAATAAACATAATACAGACTCAGTTAAAACGCAGAATAACAGAGTCAACAACAAAAGTCCATGATCTATCCCCATCCCCCCAGTCTATCACTTAACAAACCATCCTCCCGAACCTATGTTGCATGTCGCCCTACCGCGGCTTTGGGGATGCAGATATATTATTTCTAGCTGGTTTGTATGGAGTAGGTACTCCACAATCTCATGGGAGCCTCTTCACTATTATTTTCATATATTATAGTAATCCCATTCCCCTCGCTGTTCCCAAGTCTTTAATTCCTTTTTGTCTCCGTCAGACTTCACTTGTTTTTTTTTCTACTGAAGATGTCCTCATCTTCAGCTCTCTTACCTCGCTCCAAACCCCCTCCAGCTCCTCCTCCTTCTATCTCCATCTTTCTCTCTCTCTGGCTCACTAACCGGCCACCCTTCCACCCTCGTCACCATATCTCCCCACCTTTCCCCTCCCCCTCCTCCCCAACTCCCCCTCTCTCACACTCCATCACCAGCTTCTTATCTGCCTCTCTCCCTGCATTTGCATCACCCTCACTTTTCGCTCTCCCTTCTTCAAACTCTTTGCCAACATGAACTCTCTCTCTCTCTCTCTCTCTCTCTCTCTCTCTCTGTCCCTCCGAGGCATGTTTAATTAAGCGTAGGGCTATGTGTCAGAGAGAGAGAGGGAGAGGAAGAGGAGAAAACGAACGCTATCTGGAGCACCAGGCTAGACTAGGCAGGGTCTCCTCCTTCTCTCCTCCTCCTCCTCTCCTACTTTGTCCTCTCCTCCTCCATCTCCCCCTGTCCCTTTGGCCCAGACCGACCGTAATTACCCTGCTCATTAGCAGAGGGAGGAGGTAGGGGGGAGAGGGGAAGCCAACAGGGGAGCGAAGGAGGACAAGAGGAGAGGAACAAAGGAGCAGAGGAGGACAGGTGAGAAGGTAAGAAGAACACCTGAGATTGTCCTTTAGGGCTGTGTGTGTGGAGAAAGAGACAACCCAGATAGTCTCGGTCAGGGTATTTAGTAGCCTGACTAGAGTGGACAGGAGCCGTTTTCATTTTTTGCCTGACCATATTGTTTATTTTGCAACCAGAACAGACACAAGAGAGTGGAGTTTAGTACAACTTAAAACTGAAAAAGACATTTTTAGGCAACCAAAATGTTAAAGTTAACTTTCATGAACTGAAAACACACTGTGGAAGGGTTAAAGTTGTGAGGTGAAAATATGGACAAATCCCTGACTGCAACCTGTCAATCACAAGGTAGCCACGCTCTAAACCATACCCTGTTTATGGTCTATTTGACTCTAAACGGGACCATAATTTACTAAAAGAACATCATGCTGTATTGAAGAAGACTTGAAACTAACAATTGAGACCGTAAACTCATGTTTACAATATTTACTGTGTTAATAAATCAATTGAGAAGTAGGCTCATTTTCTCATAGACTTCTACACAATCAGACTTCTTTTTGCAACCAAAGGAGTCGCCCCCTGCTGGCGATTAAAAAGAATGCAAGTTTAAGGCAACGTCCCCTAAATACTATAAAAGGGTGTATGTATTATCATAAGTAATGCCCCTAAACACTATATAATGGTATGTATTATCATAAGTAATGCCCCTAAATACTTAAGGTTATGTATTATCATCGGTAATGCCCCTAAACACAATGTAGGGGTATGTATTATCAAAGGTAACTCCCCTAAATACTATATAAGGGTATGTATTATCCTAAGTAACGCCCCTAAACACTATAAGGGTATGTATTTATGTATTGTCATAGGTAATGCCTCCTACACACTATATAAGGGCAGGTGTTGTGTCATGTGCAAATACTCTGGCACATGCCCAAGAATGATACCAAAAAAAAAGGCTGGAAGAAGAACTTCAATAGCAGTGAAATCAAAGTACTGTTAAATAAACACAACCAAAGTAAATATGATTTTCCAGAGCATCAGTTACCAAAATCGGTGGACTGTTTTTATTTCTTTAGCCCACAAATAGTTACTCTAAAACATGTGACAATCTAAATTGATTATGATATTGATGCATTTTATATGTTCCTCAACTTTACAACTTGTGTTTCCTTGTGTTGGATGAACAGTTGGCGGACTGTGAAAATTACATTTTTCGTAAAATTTTCTCTCATTAAAGAGAAGAGCAAAACATTTGTGAATCCTAAAAATCAAAGGGTACTAACAAAATAAGAGCATATTGTGGAAATGAGCAACACATCGCTTCCTGAATGAGGCTGATTGTATACAGTAAAATAGGAAAGCTTCAGTATCATATTATGCTAAATTTCCACGTGCCTTGCCAAAGCCTACACGTGTTACAGAGCAGAGTCCTGGCTGGTGTCAGGTGTGTTGATGCACAGACCTTACAAGCTTACTCTCTTGTTTGTCCAGGCAAGGTTCCAAGAGAGCAGATTCATCTGTCCCACATGTAGGGAGCTCTTTGGCCTCCTGTGTGCACACTGGCTCCGATTACTTTTCTCCTTTCTTTTTAGTAAATTATAATTAGGAAGCACGGGAGAATTTTTTTCTAAAGCTGTGTTTTTTTTAAAACACATCTTCGGATAGGAGACCTCAAAAAATCCCCCAACGTCAGGTCTTTTGAGGTCACATGCTCCTTTGATTCACTTTCATTTGTCATTGAGGGACCATGACAGAAAAAAGAAATGTCAAATTTAAAGTATATGTCAAAATGTGTTCAAAGTAAGCCGAGCATAACTCAGCTGAGTCTTGTAATGTACCTCTCCTAAGAACAGCGTTCCTCTTTTCTTCCCTGCTTCCCTTTCGCCCTTTATTTCTCATTTATTACCATGCATGTATCATCTCATGTCAGCCTCCGCTCTGTGCACCTTTCTCTCTGCTTTTTGCTCATCTTCCCCTCTCTGTCCCTTAGTTCTACCTTTCTCAGGTTCAAATGAGTCTCATAGTAATGGCGATATAAAATAACAACCAGCTCTACGCAGGCAACACAGAGCTGATTTCACTCCTCTAGCTGCTTTCAAAAAAATCTTATCCATATGCAGGGAAACATTTTTTTTTCTCTCAGTTCTAGCAGTTAAAATAATGTGACTCCTCACTAATTCAGCCCCTACTGTCCTATTTACAACTACCAACGAAATAATGAAGATGACTTCCACGTAAGAAACCTCCTAACCCAAAGTTAACTGCAGCCTAATGTTTTAAACATCTCATGAAAAACGTATACTTGCAATATCAGCTCACTGCATTGTTTGTAGTCGTAAAATGGTCAGAGACTGTGTTCATTTATTATTGGATACCAATAGAGTGAGAACTCTTGAAAGTATATCCCCCTAAATACCAGTCTAAATCCCTCCAGAGGTACACCCACAACAACAATAAATTTGATAAGTTGAAAACTGTTAAAGGAATTTGCAACATCAACTTACATTATTGACTAAGCGTTGTTAGCTAATCTTGCGGCCCTGGGTTGTCGAGGGACCTGGTGCCAAAATCTGGTTTTAGGAATTCCAATGTACAAGTTTTTATTGTGCTCGCATGGTGTACTTTTCTCAATAAAGCTGTCCATAATAACTGACACAGAAAACCTGGAGTAAGACTGTATTATTCCAGCACACTGGTTGGTCCCTGAGTCTCTATACAAATAATTAAGCTACCAGGTATACGGGGGTTTCACTGCTAAACGGTGGGAACTTGGAGGTGACATACACAATTCAAAGCAGGCAGGAGGGACTGTAGTCTGGTGGCAACAATTTTGTTCTTCCCACTGGAACCTCATAATAGGTTAATCCATTCGTAGCTATACCTACGAAAAGTAACGCACTGTAATTCGTATATATACCACAAAATCAATTCGTATGTAATCCAATTAACCGTGAAGCAGGAAGTATAAAGAGCGACAAACACTACACATGAAGGAGGTCGGGGTGGACGGGTGGGTGGAGCAGATCCCAGCTGGCATTGGGCAAAAGCGGGGTTCACCCTGGACAGGTCGCCAGTCCATCGCAGGGCACATAGACGTCACGTAACTTCGGTACTTAAGTAACGCCACTTCTGTGGTTATTTAAACCACAATCACAATCTTTTCCTAAACCTAAGTAGTTTTGTTGCCTAAACCTAACCAAGTCATTTCCTGTGAAGGCAGATGTTTATTTTGAAAAGACTGTATTCGTGTAACAAGCAGAAGTTGACACATTTGTCACATGTTGCTGGACATTTGTAGGAAAAAGCAAGAAAAACGAGGAATAACTTCATAAGATATCATACTAAACATTGTATGAGGATATGCTGAACATCACGGACTGTAGTTAAACACATCTCGATCAACAAGGCTCCAAAGCTAAAAAAAAAGTCAATGTTTGTGATGGTGTGGTGAGATGCAGAGATGGCTACATGAGTCTCCACAATGTATAAATCTGAAGACACATATGGAAAACCACCTCTGTACCATCAAAGCACAAGTCCATAAAAAACCTGAGTAAGAGGGTTCATATAAAGCTGGATCTGCAACTCAGTGGTCACTAGTTAGAGACTACTGGAGAATTGTAAACGTAACCAGCTCAGTCAGGAAACTGATAGCCTTGAGGTAAGTGTCTGCATTACTCTTCAAGAGCAAAGTCACAATCTAAAAGCACAGGACTGCAGCGTCATGGAGTGTGAGTCACTCAGATTGCGACTGCTGCTACAAGATGACTCACCTTGTGTCTCATCGCTGCCCCATTGACCTCTGAGTTATGTCCCGTCTATATGTGCCCACATGTCCACGACCACACTTTATCATCATGTCATTTCTCAGTGTTTGACCCTGTCTTAAATGCATGAAAAAGACTGGTACATTTGATTGATTACATGCAAGGTAGGCTTCAGATGACAAGCAAACTGCTCTTCCAGGCCAGTGAGCTTGTTTGTTAAATAACATGTATGTCTCCAGGCACGTTTGAAACAAGGTACAAAAGCCTCAGTAAATCAGGCCCTGTGCTATTTATCAGTCAACAGTCACCAGGATGGCGATTTCTGATTCTCATTTACCCTTCTAACTCAACAAAAAGTTGACTGATAGTTAAACTTTAACGTGCAGATAGAAATAATTGCTTCATATCAATGCTGAGATCCTGTGTGGGAAAACTAGATAACATTGCATTAGTGTGTTGAGCTCAAGTGAGAGAGAAAGTGAGGTTATGGGTCTTTTTTTCTGGTCCCTTGTGCACTTCAATAGTCCAATACAGTCAGTCGTCTCTCTTTGATATGTGTGTTTTATTTTATCCAGGAATGTGATTATTTCTCATACAGGAAGCTTTTAGGACAAGGGGTAAAATATTACTTTTTTAGCAAAAGTAGTATACTGTAATTACTGTGGTACTAAAACAATAATTATTTCAGTTTCATTAATACTACTTATACTTTAAATACAACGATTATCACTCCTTCTGGATGTTAAACTGAAGCTAAATAACTGTAAATTAGACGTCACCCCTACCTAATGATTTATTTTCATCATAATTAATTTTCATTCTGGCAGTTGACGTGAGCATGCACTGAACTACTGTAGCTCGGATGAGAAATTGCAGAAAAGTTGTCTTTCTCCAGGAGGGAGTATTCCCAGCTCTTTGATTTTATCGAGCGATGGGAAGAACATAAATCTCCGGCACACTTACTTAAAGCAGAGAAAATGTAATCGGCAGTTTTTGAGGTGTAACAAAAAGGTAATATAGAGTGAGAGTAATGCAAAGCAGCGTCGTAACATTGTCACATATGTGATATACAGGATATGTACAAATCATTCTCCCAAACTGTATTATATACTATACTTAATAGGATTATACCACTACTTGTACCACAGAGCTCTGTGTTATTAACCTTTCTCTCCAGGTTTCCTTTAATAAGGGCAAAGTGGGCGTCCCTTAGCAAAGACGCCATTGTTTTCAGCCATTGTGATTTTAATTAGAGGAATTTGGCCGCAGTCAACACCATCAGATCCTCTCATTTGTACTGTAATCTGAGTGAGTTGGCCGGGGTTGACGAGCTGACGTCCAACACTCAATCAGACTCTTTAACCCCTCTGAGTAGACAGATTTTGTTTTGTCTCACCATCTCAGGCAAACATGATACGCGGGAATCGTGTTTGAAAGTGCATGAAACAAGAACGATCTGACAAAACACCATGATGATAGAAAATAAATATATAGTGTATATATGTATATACAGACAGTAATATGTATATCTCTTATCTGCAAAAACTTGCAAAAATTCACACGAGACTTGCTGCCCAATGATCTATCCAAACCTCAACTCTTCAAGATCAATGCCTAACCTTAACCTTTCAAGGTCAATGTCTAACCTGAACTATACAAGATCAACACCTAACCTTAACTATTTGAGGTCAATACCTAAACTTAACCATTGGAGGTCAATACCTAAACTTAACCATTGGAGGTCAATACCTTACCATAACCATTCAAGGTCAGTCCCCAACCTTAACCATTCAAGGTCAATACCTAACCTTAACATTCAAGATCAATACCTAACATTAATTATTCAAGTTAAATACCTAACTTTAACTATTCAAGGTTAATGCCTAACCTTAATCATTTTGTGTGAGTTTCCCCAACTTGCAGGTTCCCTTCTAGACACAACCTTTCGGGAGGGGGGTGGTGGTGGTGGGTGGGGGTGTTTAGGAGCGTTTCAGTAGTCAAACAGTAGTTTCAGTAGTTTAACAATGTTATAGAAGAAACACAAAATACAAGCATGAACCTGAAGCATTATAGATCCTCTTTAAAGATCACACTGAGGAGACAGAACATTTATACACTGTATGTATTACAGTATATATACAGTGAATCAACAGATCTCTCAGGATCTGCTCCAGTCAGTGGGTTTGAACTAAAGATAAAATGACTGTTCTCGCTGTGCGCTCTATAACAGTCATACATCTAGTCTCTTCCAGCACTTCACGTGGCAGGGGGTCAGTCAGTACCACAGGGGGGCCGCGGCGCTCTGTGCCTGGGCGTGCCATCTCAGGCGAGTGGCAGGCTTTCACCACGTGGACCACCTCCACTTTATTAGATTAGACTCTGGCCCTCCTCGGGTTTGTAATTGCATTTGCCTGATGCTGTGTATTTAAGAATAGAACGGCCTCGGTCCCTGCGGCCCTCCCCTACCTGATTTCCCAGCTGCCTCCAGGGGGAGCAGACCAGCACCAGCCCTGGGATAAGAAGTCGTCATGACAACCAGGAGGCAACTGGTGAGGGGGAAATGGAAAGACCTGCTGTAGTCTTCACTTCTCTCTGTGACTTTGCACTTTCTTTCCTGGCTGATCTCTTCTTTGTTATTATTCTTACCATCTGATTGCGATTCACTTTGGTTAATTTCCTCGTATCCCTTGTTCTTGTTCTGAGAGGGACCACAACAAAAAAAAGCAGCAAATGTGTCTTTGTGCTGGGTCTCCCTGGGAGAGGGAAATGAAGGGCTGTCGAATGGGGACTCGTATTTCATCCTGTCCATAATTTATGGAGCGACTAGGTTTAGGAAGGGACAACATGGGGGATGCTTGTCATAAGCATCTCCCATGAGTCATAAGCAACTGGAGGGCGCACAAATTGATGATGACACATGTTTTTGTTAGCTGCACAACGCACTTGATGCCATTTTCCTATATTAAGCATTTGCAAATAAGCTCCCATTAAGTGTCATTATGTGTCAGCGAAACATTGAAGTGGTTTGTTTGAGGCTACTCAGCTGCTAGCATACTATCTGCTATAAACAATGTGACTTAGCAGATCTTGAAAAGCGACTACTGTGCAAGGTTGGAACTTGACCTCCTCCAGCCGGATCTGCTCTAGTGAGACAGCAAGCCTTACTGTATATGTCATGGGACAGTGACACTCTTTTGAACTGGGAGTTGCACCAGCCGGGGGTAGTATATCGTAAAGTACAAGCTGTCTGCTAATCACAAATTACAGCCGGCCTCTCCTCTAGCCCTGATCCAGCTCTCTCCAATGGGAAGCCAGGGCCAAGGAGAAGAATACTAGCTCCTGCCAAGTCCCAACAGCTCCCCACTACAAGGTGCTTATAAATCGGCATCCTCGCAGATGGGTCAAGGTTTTGATTTGGTCGTGACCTTAGTTCATAAATCTGAATGATGTAGGGGCCTTGGTTAAAAGGCTGCTGGATCAACTCTCAGATGGGGCACCCCTCCCTCGCTTTCTGTCTCTTTCTTTCCCTCTCTGACTCTCTCTCCTCTTCCATCTCACCCAACCTCACGTCCCTTTTTTCAGTCCCTGCTGCAGTCTCGAGTCCCCGGAGCCTCTATAACAGGCAGAGAGAGAGAAAGATGGTGAGGGGGTGAAACAGGCAATCAATAAATCAATATGTTTTGCGCCACTAAGCTGGGGTAAGCTCACTCTCACAGCTGCGCGTGCAAGTACGCACACACACACATTCACTTACAATCCCAGTGAATTTCTTTCAACACACACACACAAACAAACAAATGAAGGCCCAGGACAGAATGTCCCTTGCCAAAAGACATTTTGTTGTTTTAGGGACTTTCTTTTTTTTTCTCATTCTATTTCCTGTTTTGGATCATTAAGCCATTGATTTTTGTTTCAACTGGTAAGTGGTGGTGGGGACCCCCTGGGAGCCGGCTGAAAATCTCAACAGAGTGGCCCCAGCAGGAGTTTCTCTAGTTGTGACAGGCTGCTCCCAAGGGCCAGTGGGCCCTCTTGGCTCTGCAGGGGAGAAACTATCGCCTGAAATCAGTCATTCTGCCTCAGCATTCCCATGCACTCCCTTCCATACAAGCATTCACGTGGATATCTATAGATTTCTTCCTGCTAAATGTCTTTGCAACCACTGCAAGTACAAACATGCACATTTAGTTTTCGATTTGGATTCTGGTCGTCAGAGAAATTCTTGTAGGTGTACAAATGGTCAGTTCTTTTCATGGATTTTAAAGGATGTAAAATGTTGGCTGCCTCTGCTTTCCTATCACTATGTCCAATATTTTTAGGTCCGTGGGGGCGGCGAGGGTAGAGGAGAGAGCTGGAGAGATGCAGTAGCAACCCTGGCAGACCAAGAATCAGTTGGCCAACAGCCAGCAAGATATTACAGTCAGATATATAGTAACACAGATGGATGCACTCAGCCTAAAGAGGCTGACATATTGGCCAGCGCTGTCATAAGAATGACATAATACCTATCCTGACAGGTAATGAAAATAAAGGCCGCTCCACCGCAGAGTTGCATAAGCACTTTAACTTTAGCTCATACAACGTAAAACATTACCCATGACATATGGGATATCCCGAGGGAAGTTTCCAGAGTGGCTGGATGTTAAAGGTGGAGGTCTGACAATTGGAAGTGGTCCCCTAACATGCTGGAGATGTAACTCTTGATTTCAGCACTCAGCCAAGCACCCAGTGGGTCTGACTGTGTGTCTCCTTGATATAGAGGCATTATTCTGCATTTCATTAAAATGCATCGCAGTGATCCACGCGGAATCAGTCTGCCCTCTCCCTCAGAAAACACAGGCATACATTGCCAGCATGACAACTCTCTTTCTCAAAACCGCAAAACTATTCAAATATCTGGAAAGTTGTAATTATGTTTGTGTTTTTCTAAAGTCTCATGTATGAAGCACACTCTGATCATGTCAGCGGTGTGAGCGGCTGACAGTTTAGATTGTTTTAAAGGAACAGTGTGTAACATTTAGTGGGATCTACTGGCAGAAATGGAATATAATATTATTAAGTATGTTTTCTTTAGTGTATAATCACATGAAAATAAGAGTTGTGTTTTCATTACTTCAGAATGAGCCGTTTATATCTAGGTAGTGAGCGGGTCCACATCACGGAGTCCGCCGCCATGTTTCAGTAGCCCAGAATCGACAAACCAAACACTGTGTTAACTTTTCCCGCTTGGGCCGGAGTCGATAACGTTACTCGCTCCATAATGAACTCCATCACTCCACTCAGCCGCTAGGAAATGAGAGACAGGAAACATCTGATGGTCTTGAGAAGCTGCAGCATTTATTTCTGCACAATCTTCCAGTGTACATTCACTTGATATTATCAGAGCTAAACTAAACTCTGTCTTCTGCTTCACTAGTTCACTGGTTCACTCACACATATTCACTGCCGTTCTCTCTCTCTCTCTAGATTCACTGCTCACTTCCGACACTCTAAACACTGTCTCTGCTATTCTCCAAATGACCTACGTTCGTCTCATAACAGCTGGCTCTAGATGCCATTCAAATTTTCACGTTAGCCACAGTAGTTCTTCTACACGCTGGGCAAACAGGGGAGATTTCACTCTCACTCACTGCTAGATGCCTCTAGATGTTACACACTGTAACTTAAAATGCAAAGGGAGGCACAAATACAAAAAAAATCACAAGAGACTATCTTGTGACGGCATCAAACCAGCTGCGATGCCTAATCGGACCAGGGGCGTAAAGTGGGAGGACAAATGTCCCGTTCCCCACTTCATACCCCCCTGCTTCCAGTGCCCTTGCGCCGACACCAATCTTTGAATTCAACCTTCATTTTGATCTCAACTACACACCTATAAAGCTTTGAGACGCTAAATTGGGCCAGGGACGCAAAGTGTGTGTGTGTGTGGTGGGGGCAATGGCCGCTTGGCCCTCCCCTTTGCTCAGACCACATCCATGTTCGAATACAACCTTCATTTTGATCTCAACTACACATCTGTACAGTTTCATGACTGCAACTTGTGCCAAAAATCACATCAGAGCAGCAGGGAACTGCAGCCTGGGGCGAGCTGCCATGCAATGTTTATGAAAAACTGAGGCGGCAGTTGCCGAGCTCAGCAAGCTGTGGCCATTTGATTCTGAGGTGTGCGGCCAAACTTAAGTTGGGAAAAGTTTAACTTATAGCAGAGAAGTGCAGTGAGTGAATACCCACAGCCACTCAGTAAACATATCCTGCATACAAATTATTTTGTCCCACCTGAAACACATGAACACACCTCCCGAGCCACACTTTGCTGCAGCGTGGTATGAATTTAGTGTTACATGGCTGCAACGCTATAGCGGTGACAAAATCTGACATACAAACACTCACAAACAGACTCACAAGGTGAAAACAATACCATCATCGCTGTCACGGCTGGTAAGAACATCTCACTATTACATCTCTGTATACACTACAGTATGTAGTTGCATTTGAATTTAAAGCAATATTAGACTTACACGGTTGCATCATTATGGCAAAATAGATCCCTGAGGTGGTTGGATGGCCTACTCGAGTGTATCCTGGGTGCATTTACATGTGCACTTTTATGTGGTTAAGCTCAGTCTGGACAAAATCCAAGTTCATTTGAGTCATTTAGTGCCAGATGTAAAGGGGGTCTGTTTCACAAGATGAGATAAATATGAAAAACTGCTGTGTTTTGGCACCATTCCTGCAAAGTACATCAAAGCATATACTTAAATTAATACCAAGGGAGCATAGCATGTGAGCAGAAGCTCCTCTGCTCAAAAAACAAAGAGCTCTGCCATGCAGTGGGGGGGATACTTAAATTAACTCAGTGATGAGGAACTGTATGGCATATGAATATTTTAAAGTGAGACTATGTGATTTTGAGAGACAAAATAACATAATCTTCCTCTAACAAATGAAAAGCATTGAAATTTTCCATACTCATTTCGGTACAATTGGAGGTTTTGCTGCTACATCCTTGCTTGTTCTCGCATGAGCAGTGGCTAATGGCGGCTAATGTAATGTGTTATTTCTCCTTTTGAAAGTTACACAGTCTGGCTTTAAAGCTTCCTTGTCACTTGCACTCATGATGCATACAAAGACAACCATTTTGACTTCTTTCGGTTTGACTGCATAATAAGTACAAAAAAAATTAAAAAATAAACCAGGCTATGGCAAAAATGTAAAATCCTGCCATTTTTTCCTCCACTTCTCCATTCACATCTTCTCCCATCCTCTTCCTGTCCCAGTCTCCCTCTGTTCAAAGGGAAAGGCAGCAGAGATACTTTATAGGTTCAATTTGAAGGAACTTTTCCTCCATTAATAATGAAATCGTATTCCCCTCTCCTCCCCTCTTTCTCACTTCCCCCAGGAACGAACCTGGTGCTGCTCTGTTGCTGCTACTTTAAAAAACTCTCTCTCACACAGTTTCTCAACTCTCTTCGTCTTCTACTTATCCTTAGCTAAACCCTCAGTTTTGCAGGAGGAAAAGGAACACAGGAGGCTGACAAATAAAATCGATGTAAATGAAGAAAGGAGGACAGCAAAAGAAAAAAAAAATATAGAGAATGAACGTTTTATATCGTGACAATTTATTTTTCAGCGCTACGCGTTCACTTTCACGGTCACCAATTCAAGCTTTCTTCCTTTTTTACTCTTCTCTTGGCTTTTACTTGTCTGTGGAAAAGCCTTTGGCATTATTACAGGACAGTGAATAGCTGAAGCCAGCAGTGTGAATCCCGGGAAATGAATGAGAGTAATAAAACACAAAGATGAGCGATAGATTGACATTTTGGCCGTGGCGTCCTTGAACGCTTGACAAAGACAAAAGATTCTTCCTTTCTGCCCTGAGCGTGTTTTCTTGTTGACATTGTTTGGTTCGCATTCTTTCTGGGCGAGCGTAGGCAGGCTGGTACGCTACATGCAAACATCAGCGCTCGCATGTGCGTATGTGTACACTGCATCACGTGCATGTGCATATTTTTGACTCTTAAGTGTGTGGGAGTGAGAGAACATTCACATCGCCCACCTGGGCCCTAGCTGGGAGCCAATAGAGCTGTCTTACTGAAAAACTCCCTGTTGTTTCTTTGGCGGAGCCTAACAGGCAGATCTGACTGTATCACTTCCTCCTTACTCCTCCTCCACTCTCACTCCTCTCTTCTCCCTCGATCTGCTCTGCTCCTCTGTTCCCAACACTCATCTCTTTCTCTCTTCCTGCCTTTTCTATATTTAATCAGCCGGGGAGTGTGGAATTAGTGATTATTTGATAGAAATATGCAGGCAAGAGAAGGAGTGTGTATGTGTGTGAGTGCTGATCTCTCATCTATCTGTCTGGATCATCTACCCTCCTGTCATTTCAGTGCAGGGTTTGGAGGCAGCAGAGGAGTATAGAGGTTATGTATTGCATAAAAAGCCCTTGCAGGGTTTTAGCTGGACAGTACAGACATGCATGGCACGTTTGCGCTAGTTACTTCTCCCTCGCTCTTTGTTTCCGTTTGCTCTTACTCTTCCTTCACACCGCTCTTGTTTCTTTCTCTCCACTGAGACGACGTCCACAGCTACAGTAAAGCCATGTTCTGACCGTCATGAACGCTACATGAAAAGAAGCTGTCCTATCATTCACTTCAGTGAGACTGTTGCATTGAGGTTCCTGCAGCAGTGCCATTGCAAAGGGCTCCAGCAAACAAATGCAGGATCATCCAGCAAAAAAAGTTCACCCAGGCTCAACGTTTACCACAACGCAATGCAAAATCATTGGCCTGACACTGAGTCGGTGTAGGGTTTATATCTGTTTTAAAAACAACAAAATGACAGTAGGGGCGGTGAGTACTTAATGTGATTGGTGTGTGCCCAACCACCATGTAACATCAGTAACACCGGCTACCTCAAAAAGCCTAATTCCCGGTAGATTACTTTTTACCATGCATGGGGTAGTTCTACTGCGTCTACTGTGAACACTGAGGCAGCAAATAAAATAATTGCAGCCGCGATAACTTTCCGGACTTGTAAAGAGCTTCGTCACGGCACCCCGGAAGCTCACCTGGTAAAGCAGGTGCCCCACGTACAGAGTCCTTACCGCAAACACCCAGGGTTCAAACGTAATGCATGCCACCCCCCTCTCTCCCCTTTTCAGAACTGTCACGAATAAAATAATTGTCACAATGTACAATGTCACAATGACACTACCACTGTCTCTATCTAATAAAGGCTAAAGGCCGTAAAAAGGAGTTTCCTCATAATATAATAAAACGCTGAGCTGTGATTTGGGTAAGCTTCAAACCGGCTTTCTTGGATTGTATTTAGTTCTCTCACCAGTACCTGAAGCAGCACGTCCACACCAACCTAACCCCTTATTGCAGGGCTATTTTCAGTTTGAAGGTGCGGTAAGCCAGCAAATTTTTGTATCCACACTAACATTTTCAGGTAGTAAAGATCTACACCCACACTGAACCACCTCATAGGAAATATCTTTTTTTCCTCCTCCTGTTTTGGTCAGCAATCAGCAAAACTGTCCAGCATAGCAAACATTTGGAAAAGACTGGTCACAGCTGGTTAAAGCAACAGTGCAACATTTTGTGAAATACTTTTATTTCTCTCTTGCAGAGAGTTCGATGAGAAGACTGATTCCACTCTCACATCTGTCCGGTAAATATACAGCTACCGGCAGCAGATGATTAGCTTAGCTCAGCGTAGTTGTCACAATACAAGAATTTCTAAGTGCAATACCTCGAAAAATATCGATATATTATGCCATCATCGATACCACAGGGAAAAATTGACACACCACTGAGGGCATCAAATTTTAGATTTTTGTTAGAAAGAGAGAAAGTGCGGCTGGTGCCCGTGTATTGACACTACTGAAAATGAGCATTGAAGCCATTTGAAATATTCACTATCAGTACTGTGATCATTTTTCCAACAACACGTTATATCTCATTTTGTAATCCATACAAAATCCAAAGTGTTAAACGACAAGTGTCTATGGTCTCCGCTGGTTGCCTGTCAACCATGATTTCACAACGTCCCCATTGTAAAACTGCAAGTTGTTGCAAAAATGTTGAACTATTCCTTTAAATCTCTGTCCTGCCCCCTCCTGCTTTCCACGATCGCCTCTACTTTATTATAACACAGCCAAACACACGACTGAGTTTACATACAGCACATCATTTAAACAGCTGAGCATAAACACAGCTCACAAACTCTACTTTTAATTCTACAGAATTAAACATAGAAATCACCATTTTTTGAAAAGTTACATGGGCCAAAAGTGGGTTTTCTTAACTTTCCTCACCCACAGGTCATGCAGCCAGACACTTTGAGATGGATCCTCTCTGGAAAACAAACAGTTTTGTTTTGGGGCTTTAGTGCGGAGAGAAAGAAATTAATTTTCAAATCTGGCCGACTACATGTGGACATATTTTCATTCTGCAGCTCTGTAGCTTCTTTCTTTCTATGCACATTTTATTTTGTGTTTCTTTGCTGTCTCTCTCCCTGCCTTTTTCCAATACACTGTGAGTGACAGCTCATTACAACACCATCTCCTCACCCCTTCACCTTATGAGACACAGTGTGTTTATGTGTGTGGGCGCGGCGTGCATGTGCGAGAAAGCGCGTGGGCGTGCGTGTGCGCATTTCCGTGCATATTTGAACATAAGAGTGGCTGCATTTCCTCACTCAGTGCATTCATGGTGTGTTTGCCCGTACTGCTATTTGTGTCTATATTTGCATTTGCATATGCTGTAAGGTATCTTTCATATGCGCAGGCCTTTCAAGTCAGCTCTCACTCTCTTCTTCTCATACTCACACATTCACACAGTCCAGCGATATGCAGCTCATGAATACTCCCAATTATGGGAAGCCCACTCATCGTCTCTGTACCTCAGTGATGGCTGGAGAAGAGGACAAAAGTTGTGCAGGGATGGAAGTGAAAGCAGTCGGCCCGGTTCAGAATATGACAGGTTTTGAACTTGTTTTTTTTTTCGGCTCTTTTTTTTTTATATTCATTAGATAAGTGAAAAGCAAAAACCCAGTGATGGCAAGCCAGTACCAGCCATGATTTATGTTCACCTCTGGAAAGAGAAAAGTAGAATTTATGGCTTTCTCGTCTGGCCTAATCTTCACTATATGCTGCAAAGCCTGGGCGACGCAGTAAGCTTAGAGGGGGGAGGGAGAGAGAGGCTGAAAATTGTCCTCTACACTTTCTCTAGTTAGCTTTTTCTCTTTTCTTTCTCTTCCTCTCACTTACTAACCAACTCTATCACATTTTGTCCTTGTCATTTTTTCCCTCCTCCTGCAAGCTACACAGGAGCACCCGTACATACACACAGCGACGCTTTGAACACTTCTAATCACACGCATGCAGGTGCACTATGCACACAGACGCGCGCTCGCACAATAAACCCAGAGAGCTGCTCGCTCGGCCCCTCAGCGACACCTTCGCTTCTCTCTCGCACCAATTTTCTCACACTTTCTCATTCTCCGTGTCTTCTCCTCCTTTCTTTCTCTCGCTGCCTCGCTCTGCACCTCCGCCCTCAACCGCCTCCACATATAGATCCTTTCTTTTTATAGTCAAAGCTATAGTCCCCATGGCAACACCGGAGTTGTTGATTGCCAAGGTGCTGTACGTCTAATTATGTAACCATCGCAAGGGGTTGTGCTGTTTGTGTATGTGTGTGTGTGTTTGTTTCTCACGCCGGCGCTGTCCTCTATTAGAAATGCTTCTCGTTGTGATGGATCAAGCTGAGGTGCGATAATCGATCAAGGCTCACAAAAGATTGTGCGAGATGTGATGTCTTGCGTCACGTAAATTTAATGCTTTATGCATCACATGTGAGAAAAAGACGTGCGCGTCTGATTTGCACATGAGTGTGTCAAGGTATATTTACCAAGTGCATGTCACAGGCAGGTGGGAAACTTTAACAGGTTTTGACGGGTAAAATCATTTGGGGGTCCAGATGATGTGCTTTTTTCTATCCGGTTACAGTGCGACGACAAAATTCTCAACCGTCGATTCCCATTAAAGTGCTCGCAGGAAGCGTAAATCCTGTCTGCTCTCATTCCACATCGATTCTTATCCAGGTAGAGCGCTGAGAAGATGAGGGGGAAACTGGGGGGAAAACACAGTTTTATGCATTAACTCACTGTGGGAAAAATAGTTTTCGCAATCATTTACTCTACTCGTCAACAAATTCGTACAGAAGAAGAAGAGGTGGAAGAGGAACGAGGGAAAAAAATAATAAGATGCGGAACAAGAATAGAAAGGAAAACAGAGAGAGGACTCCATTTGCATTTTAACCTCTCATTCAAAACTGCTCGAAAGCCGTCCCACTACTGCCAGCGTTCAGGCTGCTCGCCAGTGGAAAGAAGGAGAAAACAGGAGGAGATAGAGAAGAGGTGGGCTGGTGTGAAATGGATCAAACAATGGATGTGAGAAAAAGCATAGCTGTTCTGCAGGCAGAAGAGAAAAAGGAGTGGAGGAGGAGGAAGAGGAGGAGGAGTGGGGGTGTGTGATAACTTGCAGCTTTTAAAATGTGTGTTTTGTAACTAGTTATTCTGACAATCAGAAAGTTGGAGAAAGTGTTTTCAGAGCTGGGTAGCGTGCCAAAGAAATGTAATTAGGAAACAAAAGAGAATAAATTGAGATTATTTTGTCACACATACTGATCTCAAGGTCAAGATCTTCCTCGCTTTTTGATGAATCGGCCTTGTGTGTGTGCCTGTCTATCCTCCTCTGTTTTTCATGTTCTGTGTAAAAGCCATGTTGATGAAGGAATCCGCGATGATCAGAGGGTCGGACAGGGAGGTTTGCCTCCTTTTGTGATCTCGGCGTGTTTCCCTTTCATCTGCCTTTGTGGAGATGTAGTGATCTCAGAAGACACTGCTGGGACAGCAGCAGCACAAAGCGAGCAGCAGCATATAGAAACAGGCCAACAAAGACGGCAACTGCATTTTTCATTCACACAGTTTCTCTAATGGGGATTTCAGGGTTAAGGATTGCTTTAGGATGATACTTGTGGCGTGTGAGGTCATTTAACATGCAACTTCTGCCCGTTAAATAGTTCAAGGTGTTTTTAAACTTCCACCATCAAACCAATTTTAACAGTAAATTTTGTGTGTAACAAGTCCTTACAAATATTTTTGCATGCATGTTATTGTTCAGAGCCAGTTTTGGTGCAGTGCTTCATCATCTTGCAACATTTTGAACATAAGGAAATATTGATAAATGAGGGCCAATGTCTCATTTGCCATAATGCACACTGCAGCCACGCTGTTGTTCTACTAGCCACCTCGGTGCTGCGGTGTAACAGCCAAGGAAAGCACAGACTGTGCCAATTCATAATTCATCCGGATGCTTTTTTTTTTTCTTCTTATTTTTATTTCGCTCCCGTCCACTCGGCTCTGACTGCAGCGTGCCGCTCACTCCCAGCCCAAACAACTGGGCCAAGCCGTCCCGTTGTCAGAAAATACTCCTTGATCTGACGTGATACAGATTGCCCATCTCTGTTTGTCTGTAAAGATGAGAGGGGATAAGGCAGAAGAGAATGCAACAAAAGGAAAGAGACCGGGATGTTTTGCTTTATAGTCCTCTTTACCCTCGCACACAGACGTTGAGCTCTCCGCAGTATGTTTCACTTGAACATCAAAAGAGAGGTTTGGTGTTTATATGTCAGGATGAAGAACTACAGGGGGGCAAGAGGCAAAATACTCACTGAGATGTGTAGACATTAGTGGAGATTTGCCCTGATGGGAGTTAAAGTAGGATTTAACCATTTTTTAACTTTCAGGCCCTTTTCAACACGGCTATAGACTGACCTCAAAGTTCCTGGCTGAGACCGAAATCACATACTATGCACGACATTTTTTTGTAATTGTTGTAAATTTTTTGTAAATAAACATAGTCCATATCTTTTCAGATGCACTGAACGAAGCACTTTAATGACGTGAATTTTTGTTCAGCGTAACCTAAGATTTGTATCCATGGTAACCTGTGCGCGCCAACCTCATGTCACCAAACGATGATTTGTGAGAATCATAAACATTACGCCTAAAAAAGTAAAATTTTACAGTATACTTACACTTCAGTTGAGCATTTTTGATGTTATGGAGCTGTTCATCAACGTCTGTTATGAACGTTGTTGTCACTACCGCATTGCATTGTGGGATATTTATGCTGTGTCGAGCGTTTGCCTGCTGTAATATTTCACTGTAAACAGTACGCAGTTCATGTGGTAGTTTCATAGTAAAGTTTCAGACATGCTAAAAATTCTCATAATGTTTTAAAGCACTAAATAGCATGTTAGTATGGAATTTCTGATGTCACCCCTTTCTTGGGATATCACACTGCATTCTGGGTATTTTAGGGGCAACAGTAGCTGCTGTTTGCATATGTTGCAAATGACACAGGTGCTGCTTTTGAAAAAAGTCCAGTACATGATCAAAAATCCAGCAACATGGAGGTCACTGTTAGAGAGGCAGAGAATGAGCAGTGAAGCTCTGTGAAGAGGACCACTCCCTATGTAGAGATACATCAACCATAACATTAACAACATGATGACCACTGACAGGTTAAATAAATAACACTGACAATCTCGTTATAATGGCACCTGGTAGTAGGTGGGATATATTAGGCAGCAGGTGAACATTTTGTCCTTGAAGTTCATGTGTTGGAAGCAGAAAAAATGGCCAAGCGTAAGGATGTGAGCGACTTTGACGAGGGCCAAACTGTGATGGCTAGACGACTGGGTCAGCATCTCCAAAACTGCAGCTCTTGTGGGATGTTCAAGGTCTGCAGTGGTCAGGATCTACCAAAAGTGGTCCAAGGAAGGAAAACTGGGTCATGGGCGGCCAAGGCTCAGTGATGCACGTGGGGAGCGAAGGCTGGCCTGGGATGTCTGATCCAATAGAAGAGCTACTGTAACTCAAATTGCTGAAAAGGTTAATGCTGGCTCTGATAGAAAGGTGTCAGAACACACAGAGCATTGCAGTTTGTTGCATATGAGGCTGTGTGGCTACAGACCAGTCAGGGTCCATGCTGTCCTAATGTTATGGCTGCTCAGTGCACATGTCTCATTCTAAGGTAACGAAAACATTTGTATTTGAGGTGATTATACACAAAAGAAAACATACTTATTAATATTATATTCCATTTCTGCCAATAGATCCCCTAACAATAATAAACTGGTCCTTTCAGAAAACGTTTTAGACAATGTTTTTAAAAAATACATACAGTTTATATATTATTAATATATAAACTTTTAGCATTTTAATTACATTTTGACTCTAATTTAAGTCAGATTTGAATGCATAAGTATTTCTCCATTCTGGTACTGCTACTTTTACTTAAGTAAAAGATCTGCATACTTCTTGCCCCACTGGTTACAGAAATATATTTTTAACTGCACCTCATGTCCTATTCAGCACCACTGAATAGGACATGAGCTTGCATGTCGTTAGCATTGGGTACATTTAGTAAATTCCCGACCATAACATTACATACAACAACAGCTCTAGCTCTGTCTGCTGAGTGACTTGTTGGCTGGAACAAACACTTGTTACCAAAATGAGCCTGTGCACGTTCAAAGAGCATCACGCATCGAGTAGAAGATGAGGCAATGCCATTTGACTGACTGACCTGAATTCTGCTCCCGATGAACACATCTTGTGCCATGGGAAAAATAACTTTCCTCCTCACACAAGCTGATTCCAGCTCCATTAGTCACATTACGGCACTTCTCTCTGCGGTGTGCGGCGGTAATGGCGGTCGAAGGGTGTGAGCTGCCTGTTTCGCTACAGATGTTGTAAAATAGTTCTGCGCCTCAAGAGGTTGCAAAAGTCAATATAATGAAATTTTTACATGTACTGTAGGAGCTTTGATGGAAATGTGGGGAGTATTCCATGGGAGTGTAATGCTTCTGTGAATTAATGTAAAATCAATGCTTTTAAAATAGGTTGTCCTCTCTGCGGCCACTGGTGAAATCTATTACATTCCTGCTAAAAGTTTCTAGTTTTTCAGCTAATCCTGCCACTGAAGTTTTTTTCTCCACTGCGTACAATAGTCCGGTTTCCCAAAAGCATCTCAGGGTTACAGCCGTATTTGTTCAGCTAATGTTTCCATTGGCATGTTTCCATCCCAAGATGAGTGCTGTGCTTGCTGCGATACTTTGGAAAGCAGGTTCAGGTCGCGTGCCAGTGATTCATTTGACAGTATGAGTAGCGGCATTTGGTTACACTTAGACCCCGTAGCATTGCTGCTGCAGAGAATCTCAACATCTGGAGCTGCTGCCTTTCAGATACATGCTTTCATTTAGAGGACACTCAGGAACAAGTAAATATATGTATGAACAGAAAGCACAAAAAACACCTTAAAGCTAGGGTGGGTAATCCTGAAACTATAAGAGTATGCTAGATTTTTTTAAAAACAATCCAATCAAATAACCCAACCCAGTGTTGCCAACTCATTTCCAATGAAAGTAGCCAGCAGCACTAGTCTCCAAGTCTCCAACAGCACTTTCACAAGCCATAGTCTGTTTGGTTGATCCAAATCAGAGTGAAATTGATACTTTTGATTTGTTTTTTTTTATTTAATCTGGTTCAGTTTCACATTTATCTTTAATTTTATCTTTTTTAATTTATTTTATTTCTCTTGAGAGCCGCCACTTCAATGCAGGCAATCGCAGACTTTCACATATTGCTGTCAAATTCTGCACTGATCTACTGTGTGCACGAATCCCTTCTTCAGTTTGTCTCAAATAAGTTTATACTGTAAACGTCACTATTTTATACTAAGGTGTCAAGCAAACATCGACCGGTCCTCTCCCGCTAATGTTAACCTGTCGTTTACCAGCGCTCATCTCAATAAATGCTCGAACAAGCAGTCTGCATTATGGTTCACTTGGAAACAGTCCGAGACCACCTCTCCAAGTGGTCTTGGACCAATTGTTTTGGTCCAAACCAGAATATGCTTAATGCGTTCACAACTGCCCAAACCAACCGCACCAGAGTTCGATTAAAACGGACTAAATGTCAGCTTGTGAAAGCGTCCTAAATCTAGCGAGAAAGTCGCCAAGTCAGCAACACTGACCATCCGCCATTCACGCCTCCCTCCAAAGCCACGCCCCCAAAATTATCATTATGAACGTAAACAAACTTTTGTTAGTACTGAGAGCTGTCAAGCTAGCAGCTTGTGGAAGACTTGGTCCAAATGAAATGGTTGGACGGGCTTATTACAGTGCTACGATTTTTTTTTTTTCTTTTTATTGTCAGACCATTTGATTTATTGATTGCTGTCGGGGCGTAATGATAATTTCAGCAAATATAACAAAAAATTGTTGTTAAAGAACTCGACCAACCCAAACTTTAATTCAAATGGGACAGAGACAGAATTGCGTAAAAGAAAAAAGGGCCTTCAGCTGCAGAATGTAAAATAGAGGGTTTTCACAATTGTAGAAGAGGAGGAATATTATGAAGGCAGCCTTTCCTTGCTTCCCTGGGAGAGTTTCATGGAGTGCTTTCTCACTGTGATAATGAAATGACCTGGCCTGCACTGCTCCACTCTCTCTCTCTCAAAAACACATCTGCTAGACGAGGGTGAAAATGAGAAAATCCTACCTCCTTTTCCCGAGTTTCGTAAAGCACACTTTCAATATTCTTTTTCACAGGCGATGATGGAGGTGTGAGTGACTGCGTGCTCTTGTGTCGCTGTGAGTATTGTGAATTAGTTTGTGTGCGGGTTACAGAGGCTGGCACTGTCCTGAGCAACTTGTAATAAACTGTGTTTGAAGCACATCCGACATAACAAGGTGCTACGCAGAAATTCAGTGGATAGAAATCCCATAGAGTTGTCATCGTAACACTGTTTTTGTAACTTCGTTTCTGTGGTTTGCGTGCAGTGAAATCAATACAGTAAGCAGCAAAATTCAGATCAAGGACTTCAATTTTGTCCCATTTCAAGGTACAATCCAATAAAGCAAACTACAGCCCCGCACTGTTTTCAGCTAATCTAGAGCCTCAATATCAGGCCGTACTAGACCGATTCAGAAGAATGACTCACCAGTTTGGTACAGCACAGGCTGCATGCAGACCATGTATTCCCTCAGCTTCTAGTTAGCAGGGAATCTATGGCAGCACTGAGGCAGAGCGCTGTCATTGAGTTACATAATCAACAGAGGAGTGGAGCAAGAATATGTGTGTGTGTGTGTGTGTGTGTGTGTGTGTGTGTGTGTGTGTGTGTGTGTGTGTGTGTGTGTGTGTTGTGTGTGTGTGTGTGTGCCTTTGTGAAGCCACAGTTCTTTTTGAGCTGTCGATCATGTGGTACACCAAGGCCACTCTAACACAAGGCTGCTGAGGTGGACTTTCAGCAACAATGGAGCTTAAGCCCGCCTGCGCGTATGTGTGCATATGTGTGTGTGTGTGTGTGTGTGTGTGTGTAAGTGTTTTTAAAAGGCGTATACATGGATGAATAGGCGGACGCAAAAGGCACACTACATGCGAGGTATTAGGTGTGCATGCTGAGAGATGAGCCAATTTACAGAACATGTGGACTCACAAGGATATATTTACATATGCACTGTGTGTGTGTGTGTGTGTGTGTGTGTGTGTGTGTGTGTGTGTGTGTGTGGGCTGACTTGTATCTTGTATGTTTCCCTGCATGCTTGGATGCATAGGCCTATTTTGCATGTTTGTGCGTGACCCAAGCTTGTGTGTGTGAGTGTGGATGTCTAGTCATGTAAGCCTACTTGTGTCTGTTCGTGTGTGTACATGTATGTTTGCATCTCGCTGCCTTTATGTGTAAATGTAGATTTTTCTCACACTGACATTAGGCTAAAGAGAGCTTTATGTACTGTCTGTGTATTGTATTGCTCCTGCTACTCAATGATGCCATCTGGCTTCAGCTAACACCACCACACACATCCTAGGGGAGCTATCCGTGCTAGTCAGCGTCTGGCTTTAACAACTGTTCTGGGATCGGTTGTCCGGTGGGCCGGTGCTAACTCAACCCATTATGAGCGGGGTGATAAAACTGACCTTGAAGCCGTTTATGGGCGTGGGATAATGGAAACCACTGATAGAGAGCCCATGAAACTCCACTCAGCTTTCAGTGACTTAAGAAAATAATGGTTTAACCACTTAACATTATTTTTGAACTGTATCTGAAAATGTGTGAGGGGACACTCGGCAGCTCAAATAGCGCTGACAGATGAAGTTGGTTCGTAGGATTCTAGGTGTTAGGAATGAATATCAAAACAAAATGAAGAATTACAGTGAAACAAATCTTTGATTCAAGTTTTGAACTAAAATAAATGTTATGATAAGCTGCAGCATGAACGGGTGAGGGAAGGTCAGAGAAAGAGAAAGAAATATTTTGTGGAGAACATGGGGGGGTCTTTTATCTCATCCCATATTTATATTTTATTTCAGGCTTCCTTGTAAGATTTTTTTATAGAAAAATAATGATGACTGTCATGCACCATGGATTATAGGTGTGTGTGTTGTGTATCATTAAATTATCTTGAGATTTCTGGGTTGAGGGTGTGGCAGTTTTTTTCCCCACAACACTTTAAATGCACTTATTATGTGTCTAAGGATTTTATTGTGAAAGGAAAGAACAGATGGAGTGGATGTGGTACAGAGTGCTACAGAAATGAGTTTTTACCACTTCCTGTCCCCTTGTCTAGAAGTCAATGGGTTTTTTGAATGTGTTTTTAGTTAGTTGCCTAAATAAGCGCTGTGGTTAACACAAGCTTAAAAACGGTTTGCTATATGATGCTATATGATAGAATACATCAATAAATAGCCCACTCGTGAATTTGGAAGCCTTTGTGCGTCTTTAAAGAGGCGGTTGCTAATAAACGGCTAAATGTGACTACAAAATGTTATCACGCAGACTCGCCCACATTCACAGCCTTGTTGCGTATACTCACATTCAAGCAACTGTGGTGTAGTTTGTTTACAGCTGTTTTTGGGTCTGCGACTGCATTCACACTTCAAAAATCACAAAAGTGCTGTTCATTCGTGGAGATTATCTTGCTGAACAACATGTTTAAGTATTATAAACATGTGCTCACCACAGAGCTTATTTTCTGCAATAATCCAGAACCCAGTGGATAAATCCCATTGGGTTTTTGTCGAGGGGACCAGGGTGATGCTAACTTCCCTCTTATCCTACAAAAACACGTCATCCCTGGAGCAATCTATACACTGCCTGTGTCAAGGTTGAAAAACGTAATAAAGTTTAGAAAGTATAATAAAGTAGTAAAGATTTTTTTTTTTTTTAAAACGCTGCCGGTGTTTAAAGAAAGAAAATATGAATAACTGATGAGGGTCTTGCTGTTTTGAGAAGTGAAATTAAGATCAGGAAAATTAAGTGTAACCTCAGAGGGTCAGCGGCGTCACATAGACTGGTGCTTGCATATAAAAGCAGCGGAGGTGGAACACAATTAGGTCAGATTGAGGCCAGGCCATTTGTATGGGTCACGGTAAAAAAACTCATATATATGCAGGTTTATAGGCCCCATGGGAGCACTGGGCTGACCTTGTCCCATACTCTGATCTATGTCCTCATCTCCTCCATGTCCTCTTTTCCTCATTCCTCCCCCCTCTTCCCTTGTCATCACCACATTTCACTCTTCTCACCCCCACTTTTACTGTTTCCCATTAGATTGTCTTCATTCTCACCCTGTTTAGTTTCACCTCTCTCCTAAAAACTCCCTCTTTCCTACCCAGCGCTGTTTTTATTCCCATCCCTCTTTCACTTTTTTACTCATTTTTAACTCCCTTTTTTTTCTCTCCATTGCCCAATTCCTTTATCCCCCTCTCGTCCTTTTTCCATATCAACAGCCAGTCTGATAAATAATGCATCACAGCACATTAAAAACATTAGTAGGGTTCTCTTGGCTGTCAAAGAGAGGGAGGAGACGAGGGAGAGGAAGGAATGGGTAACTCCGTTTTAAATAAGTGTTATGGAGAATGATGTGATTTAATATTAGCGGCAGAAACGGCGGCATGCAGGAAAAAGGGTGAAGGTCCGAGCGTTAATTACGTTTGCGTCGTGACATTGTGTCCCCCGCGCTCAAAGGTTTTCGCCTTTGGTGGATCATCTGAAAGCCCCGAGATTCATTAAGATGATGACTGTATCAGCAAACTCTGAAGAAAAGATTTAATGACATTTAGCAAAACACTGATGCTGCATCACACAGAACCTTGACCTTTCCCTCCTCCCCTTTCATCCTCGGCTTTCTCCTCTCCTCTCCTTTCGTTTCCTTTCCTTGCCTCGCCTCTCCTCCGCTTCTCCTCTCCTGCTCTAATCTCCTCTCCTCTCTCCCTTGTCCTCTCCTCCCCCCTCCTTCCTTCCTTCCATTCCTCCTGGCAGCGTGGCGATTGGCATTATTAAAAATTGATTGGCGGCGAGCGTTTAGCAGGGTGGTGAGGCGGAGAGGGAAGGTTTGACAGGCAGGAGTGAAATGAAAGGAGGGCCTCGGCGGACACACTGTGGAAAGGTCTCACTGGGGGACAGAGTGTGTGGTGGTGTGTGTGTGTGTGTGTGTGTGTGTGCGCGCGCGCGTGTTGTATGTATTTCAAGCTTGTGTATGAGGCTGACAGAGAGGATTGTACAAGAACATTTTGTAGTGAGACTTAACTCATAGGTACTATATTATTCTGTTGATTTTGCTGTATGTGTGTGTACATCCACCACCACTACCACCACATTGTGTATGAACTGTCCACACAGACCACTTCACGTTAGCACCCACAGAGAGGAGACACCGTTCAGCTGACCTAGAGTTACCTCACCACCACCCTCCCTCCATCCCTCTCCCCGTCGTTCCCTTCATCCCTCTGCTTATCCCCCTTTCCAACCCCTCTCTCTCCTTTCATCTCACATCAAATAATATTTCCAACCCATATTCCCAACCAGCTATTCCCCCAATGGCTATAAGTGCTACAGCTTTGGAGATTTTCAATACACTTTACCCGCAATTTGGCTGAGTGATTCTGAAAAACTTTTTTTTTTTTGGCGGGGGTGGGAAAGGAGTAAAAGCATGTGCTATTACATGATGCTTACTGCTTGTCTCCTTGTCCTCTCTTTCTCCGTCACAGATGAATAGACCAATCCAGGTGAAGCCAGCAGACAGCGAGAGTCGAGGAGGTACTGTACGCCCTTCCTTTCCTCCCCCCTTCCCTTGCTACCTTCCTTCCCTTTGTTCTAGCCCTACAAACATGCTGCCTGCGTGCATCAGCCTCATCATTATCTGTCCCATTAGACGAAGCCCCGTACCTCGACACAGGCTGACAGCGAGGCCTTTCCGGACTCTCCAGTATTCAGAACGCATTATGTAAACAGCGCTCCTCCTGGCTGCTGCTGCCCATAGCTCCTTTCTCAGAGTTTCATCATATGCACTGATGCGTGTACATGCAATGCACATGCACAGCAACACGCGTGTCATGTCACACTCGAGGGGAAAGCAGGTCTCTTCTTTTTGTCAAACAAAAACACTAAAGCGTTAATAACGCTGTCTGCAGCAGTCCCATTTGACTCGTGTCACAAGTTCGAATCGGCCAAACGAACCGCAGATTCAATTGACAGATCCATGTGAATGAAAGTAGATGTCTGGTACGGTGATTTGTGTGTGGCGTTACTGTATTGACAGCCGAGACAGCTTAAAGCACATTTTCTATGTCTAGACATGTAGTGACCTGCTCCTGACATCAATCAATGAACTGTACAAGGGAAGATTGATGCAGTTTGACCGTTTTTGGCTGGACTCTTTCAAACTTTGCAGTTGTTGGTATAATTGGCACCAGAGCGATTCTTCAGTCACAAGAAAAAATGGAAAGAGAGAGCGAAAAAGAAGGTGGAAATGAGGAAATAGAGCATGCAAGGAGGTCAAGGTTGATAAGCAGAGAGAAACATAAGGATGGAGAGAAAGGTGTTAGCCTGAAGAGAAAAAAACTTAAGGTAAAGAGGAGAGATTGTGCGACATCCTCTTCTTCTATTTAGTTTGGTGGTGCTCTGAGTATGATTGATGGAGCGGGAGGGAGCAGAGGCAAGCTCCAAGCGTGAGGAAGCAAAGTGAGGGCAATGCAGGCCGTCCATACCTCTATCTATTATTTGGGGCTACCTTTCTCTGTATGCATGTCCTCAGCCCACTTCTATGCACCACACTTCCTTTTTTCAAGATTATTCCTGCATCTGTTTCTTTTTTCTTAGGGGTGCTTCTTAGGTGCTTTACAACAGCACAACGCTGTGAAAGATATGCCATTAAAAGTCCTGCATTGATGCAGAAGTACTTAAGTATAAAAAGTGTTCCCCTGTGACTGATACACTGTGTTATCATGTTTTACATTTACATTGTTAGACTTGTAATACTGAGGCATCAATATAGCATTTTGCTGTTTTAGCTGGTGAAGTTGGGCTACAGTAAATGTCATATAAAGTTAGGCAGTTTAGTCCTCAACCTGAGGGTCAGGCCTCCTCCTGTAGGTCACAACATAAATCTGGAGGGTTGTGAGAGGATTAATTGGAGCTTGAAAGAAGAAAAAAAAAAAAAAAGTTCTTTAGCACAGATTGGTTTTATTTGGGATTTTTCTATTCTTTCACTTTGTGAAATAATAATGGCTAATTTGGGCCTTGAACAGTTATTTTTATTTATTTATAATTCATTTTAGTGTTTATTTTTGCAGGGATTGCACACAATTAAAAGTAACTGCACTCGAGTTAGCTAGTAGCTAATTTACATCTGCTGTCCCTGAACAGGTAGAAAAAACAACCACAGAACAGCAAATACACTACATGAAACAGCCACAGCCTGTAAGAAGTGGACGTAGTGACCGTAATGTCTCCCGTTGGTTTGTGGACTGCCGTTTTGAAGCCCTGACTTCAGCATTTTGGCCATCAACATTTTGGATCTTTACAACCGGAAGTGACACTAGAGGGTGGAGCTAGGTACGACGTAACGCTGAATAAGATGTTTTTAGGCAACCAAATCACTGTTGGTGATGTTTTCTTGATGACTTAAGCCAAAGTTTCCACTTCCTCACTACTTTAACCAAGAAAGGAGACTGACCAAAGGCTGCGTTTCTGAACTGCAGTACCCAGTCACCCCAATTTAAAAGACACCATCTGGGACGCCGAGATGCAAAATCACTCTTTGGTAGAACAAACCTAAAACAAGAGGAACCCCAACTACACACTGTCACTACGGTCACATGTCAAAAAGGTTGGCCGCCATAATCTTGAGCAGTGCTTTGTATTTTAGAGGCTTATCATGTGTGTACATTTTGAACAGATAAAAAAATGTAATGCAATTAATTGTGATTAACTGGACAATCAATCTGCAAAAAATCAATTAAATATTTTAATCAATAGACAGCCCTTGTTTTAATATAAAATATTAATCTGAAAAGTAACTACATTGGTCTACTAATATAGGTAGTGGAGTAAAAAGTACAATATTTCCTTCTGGAATGGCAAGTATCTTAAAGTTTCATTAGTTACCATTGTCTAACTGATAAAGTTAGGGAGGTAGGAATACTGTCAATGTATTAATGAAAAGTACTACTGTTGTGCAGCAAAATACATAATGAAATTAGAAGCAATATAGTTTATGATTCCTGGTAATACTCCTGTAGCCTATTAAATATTACAGTAGTAGAGGGGCATCTGGGAGTCACTGACATATGCTGTGTGCGTGTGTGTGTGTGTGTGTGTGTGTGTGTGTGTGTGTGTGTGTGTGTGTGTGTGTGCATCCTCCATCCCTGATATGCGCTCCACTCTTGTAAACAGTGCCCCCCCCCCCCACCACTACCACCCAGTGCAAGGCCAGAGCGCAGATTAGTCTTGTTGACTGTGCAAGGACACCCTGTCAGGAACAGGCAGGGGAGCGGACCCTTAGTATGCGCTCGCACACACGCACACACGCGCGCACGCACACACACACACACACACACACACACACACACACACACACACACACACACACACACACACACACACACACACACACACACACAAAATAACCACACCTACACATAGCGTTAATTTACAGAGCACATTCAGAGGCAATTGCACTGAGGCTCATTAATTCCCCAACATATACATCCATTTCCACAGAGCTCATATTCTGTGCAACGTTAAAAACAGACGGCCTTGCCCACAGACACATCTGCTACTGTTGTGCACTAACACACTTTCACCGTCTGCCTCACAATTCCCCTCAAACGCTCACTCAATGACTCAATCATGCCGTCACGGTGAATAATGAACCGACACTGGACTTCTGTCTGGCTATATTTTATTAAAACCCATACATACTGTATATTGTGTATCTGATTATCCTGAGATTCTTTTTGACGGCATAAAAGTTTGTTGGAAAAATCTGGGTTAGGGAGGTGTTGCTTTTCATCCACAGAGACTTTTCACCAAATGTTCTGAAATGCCAATTTTAACTTCGAGAGAGAGGAGGACAGCAGTTGCTATGTGCAAAAGACTGGTTGCTATGCTATGTGTCCGTAAATGAGAAATAGACCAGAAATGTGTTAAATTAGTGCTGTGTGACTTGATAACAGCATGAACAAGTTATTTTCCTAATGTTTTATCTGATGTATCCTTGTACAGAAAGTGGGCATTTTATTTTGAAAGTGTTTCTGCCTCTTTCCCCATGTTCAAACGGTGGTTTAAGCATCTAATTAAAAAGTGCCAGCTATTTAAGAAACTAGATATCATCTTCAATTGCATACCAGGCAGAGTAGATGATTTTTTTTCATATTGTGCTTATTCATGCTCACTTAAAAATGACATAAGTCTACATAATGTATAGGCCTGTACACATGTAAATGAAGGTCACCATGCTCAAAAAAATTTACATATTATCTTTACACATTTAAATTCAAATTTCAGAGTAGGGCTGCAACTAACAATTATCTTCCATGTCAATTATTTTCTCAATTAACTAATTAGTTGTTTGGTCTATTAAATGTGAAAAATGTTAATCAGTGTTTCCCAAAGCCAAAGATGACGTCGTCAAATGTCTTGTTTTGTCCACAACTCAAAGATATTCAGGTTACTATCACAGAGGAGTAAAGAAGCCTCAAAATATATTTAGCAGTGGGTTCCAGTAGCCATGCTGTGGAAAATGTGTGCATATTACCCTCCCATGCAACCCCACATTTATGCAATTGTCTGCTGGATTCAACATAACCTTTGACTTATGCATATTACTTGTTATTTCTGGTAGATTATATTTATTTTTATCTAATGTGTTTCACAGTTGAACTTGCAGCCTCATTATTGTGCAGCAGGCACCAGCATCCTGTCTGCGATGCATATTTAATAATAATAACAGCCAAATGTGTTGTCACATGTAAACAGAGGAGCCCCCGGACAGACTCGCTGTGGAACTTAACTTTGACTTGCATTAAATATTAACCATGTTCTGACCTGAAGACAGGCACACCGACGTGTCTGTCTGTCTAATATCTGTGACAACCACAATTCCTCACAGGGAGTACTCAGTGTCCTAAAACTAGCCAATTAGCCTGATAAGTTAGAGCCATAGATTGTCATGCAAGACGCTGTTAGTTTCCATTAGATATCATGTCATATCCGACAAACACATCAGGTCAAAGAGCTACATAGATGATGTGTGTAGGTGTTGACTCCAGAGTTGGGAATTAGCACCAACCACCAGCCAAATGCTGGTAAAAGACAAGATAAGATAAGATAAGATTGAACTTTATTCATCCCGAAGGAAATTGTTGTGCCATAGATGCTCAGTATTTACAAAAAGTACAAAACACAACACAATTAACATCACACAGTGTAAAGAGAAACAAGTTTAAAAAAGAGATAAGAACTGAGGATTGATAAGTACAAATAGGAGGGGAAAAGTACTTTTCTCATCAATAGTGAAATAGTAAAATATCCATAAGAGACTGTTTCTGGGATCCCACTTTTTAAGAATAACATTTCACGATAGGCCTTATATCCATAAATTATTATTCAGAGCGAATTTGTGTGTAAATGAACGTTCCTGACCATTTTTACTGCCATTTCCAAATCATTTTATATTACCTTCAAACGGTAAGCCAGCCAGGTCAAAGCTATGTTTGCTTATGTTTGATAAATCACAACTTTTTAATGCATGTGTTATTGAAAACATACACACATATTAAATACTTGAGAACAAATAAATACATTTAGGCGGCACTAACAGACTCGGACAGGTTAACAGACAACCGCAAGAAATTCTTGGGTCCACCTGCAGGTCCTGACCCTGTCTTTGGGAATGACTGATTCAACATATACAATAACTGAAGTTAACCAGAGAGAGTATTTTATTCTTCTCTCATGTTCAGATATATCTAGGTATCACTACACATCTACTATGACATGTTGTTGGCACAAAAAAAAGTCTACTTACAATAACAAAGAGGTGCCTGAAACACACTGCTTGTCGTTGGCACGACATTGTCACAGGCACATAGTTGATGGTATGAAGCAAGATGCTACGTATAAAGGAAATGAATGGATAACCGCAGCATTAACTCACTGTCTTCTCATGAAGATCATCGTATTAGCCTCTTATCATAAATTACAATCTGCATTACAACTGTAAGCCAATCCAGCTGGTGGCTCAGTCTGACTGAAAGTGAAATAGTAGCAAGCAGCAATATTTGCTGTAGGGCTGTCCTCAACCAAAGAAATTCGTAGTTGACTAACACTTGATTACTATGATTTTGTTGACTAATCAATTATTTGATTTATTGATTTGATTTTTTTCACAAAGAATCTCAATAAAAGCACCACTTTAAATCTTGTGTTTACCAGAGACGTGCATAAGTATGTTGGAAATAAGTCATTTAGCCTGAAAAACACATCAGAAACGACTAATCGAATTAATTAACTATTTAACTGATAACCAACGTTAAGCTTTTTAACCAATTAATGTTATCTGGTAAGGGGTTAAAAGGAAAATTAATAATTAATTAAAAGGTTGAGAAAAATGCAGAGTGGCTCATCATTTTAAGGAGAAAAGCTGGTCCACCTTAAGAGAGAACCGGATACAGGACGTTGGATCTGGACTTCGAGCTGTGGAGTTGTAGCTTGTAGCCTCGTAGCATTTATTCACCGAAATAATAAACTGTAAACACACCGTCTGCTACAACTACATTCACAGCTATAACGCCACCAACAAACCCACACTCACCCAGACGGTGAACTGGGGACAGTGAACGCAGCACCGTGGCTGCTAACGCTCCCGGACGTGAACTGGGGACAGTGAACGCAGCACCGTGGCTGCTACAGTAGCTCTCATGATGGTGAACTGTTGACGCAGTTGTCTGCTGTGCTCATATACTGCTGCTGGCGCACCGCTGCATGAAAGGCACAAATCTTACCAGTTGACGGTTAATAATCGGTTAACGAGGGTCGGTTATCAGTTAAGAAAATTTTTAAAAATTTGAATCCCTGTAGTCAGCTGACTAATCGACTAACCGGAGGCTGCTCTTATTTTCTGTGACAAAGTGATCAGGCACATAGTTGTAGACGACACATTTACTGCAAACATAAGCTGAGCAAACTGCTAATTAAGATGTGAGCGAACATCGTGCTAGAAAAACGTTGAAATGCTGCATCTGTGACCACAACTCAAGCTGAGGGCATGGTGCCAACCAAATTCCCACAGGAGAGAGAGACACAAAGGTTTTCTTGCCTTGATCATGAGTTCATCTTCCACTTCAAATTTGTGAATAATGCACATAGATTTTGCTACACAGCTGCTTCATTTAAAGGGGACATATCATGGAAAACTCACTTTTTCAGTGCTTGTGCACATACATTAGTGTATCTGGAGAGCCTACCAACCCACAAGCTGTGAAATTAGAATAAGACAACCCAGTCGGATTTTTCAGCGAGGACTGCTTAATCAGCACCACTGAAATTTTGTCAATACAGTTAACAAATTTCAAATTCATGTTGTTATGCAATATAATTATCCGCATCTGTCACTGACTTGTTATGAACATTTTAATTGTTATTCTATTGTTATTGCATCGCTGATGTTTTCCAAACGGAGCTGAGCACCTACGTATGACCATGAACCTTTTGTTTACAATAAGCATACTCCTCAAGAATTTATGGTTAGGCAAATAGCTTTGAGCCAACAGCTTCGTTCAAACAACTGAGATCTAAAGACGTGCAAATAAATGGGTGGATAACATATGTTACCTTGGATAACATATACAGTCTGCTGTCTATTGCATGCGAGTAAGGATGAGTAAAAACGTTATGTCAGCGAACACGGCATGCCTTTATGTAGAATATCAAAAAGCATCTCTGAGCCTCTGATCGTGACCTATTCCTTTTCCTTTTAGAAGACAGAAAGCTCTTTGTGGGCATGCTCAACAAGCAACAGTCAGA
This sequence comes from Pterois miles, assembly GCA_947000775.1. Taxonomy (NCBI): domain Eukaryota; kingdom Metazoa; phylum Chordata; class Actinopteri; order Perciformes; family Scorpaenidae; genus Pterois; species Pterois miles. The sequence goes on along the minus strand of CAMQGK010000194.1, from coordinate 7,125,582 downwards.
AGATGACGTGCGGCGTCTTTTCGAGTCCTTCGGCAGCATTGAGGAATGCACCATCCTCAGAGGTCCCGACGGAAACAGCAAAGGTGAGTTTATAGCTGTTTATGACTTTGAGCCAGCACACTCTTTTTTCACAGGCTACTGCACAGAAATGATTTGGCCTTTCAAAGTTGGTGACTTTGCAAAGTTCTCCCTTTAAACGCTCCGTGTTGAGCGATGCCAAAGCGGGAATATTTCACAACCATCAGAGGAGCGGTTACATAAAGATACTGTAGGATACTGGTTCCCACTCTTTTTCCTTAAGGAATCCCTTTACAATCATTGAGTAAACTCACAACCCCTGACTATTTAGGGATATTTCACATAATGTAACAGTGAACGCAAGAACTGCAGGAAGTTTGTGTAAAATCAATGATTTGGATGAATTTTGAGCAGGTTATTTCCAGTGAATATTGCATCAGAGATGAGTTTTCCTCCTTATTTTTAGGAATTTTTAATCCAATTCTCTGTATTAATTATCTTTTGTATTTTTAACAATCACACATATTTAACAGACTATTAATAGATAGAAGTGTATATCTTGAATAATAATCCAAACTTAAAAAATAAAGATTTCATTTAGTTTCCTTTACAAAAATGAATGAAATCCTGAAATAAAAACCAACTCTAGTATATACTATATACTGTATAGTATTAATGCTGACCCAAATGCTTCGAAGCTTCATCCGTTGCCATGGTAATCAACCTCCAAATCACTACTCGAATGCTTTGTTTTTTTGTATTGTTTATATATAAGTATGTGCTAACAATGCAGAAATCCCCAAACAGCCCATGAAATAAGGAAATCCCACATTATTCATTATTCATATTCAACATTACTTATTATTAGTTGTTCTCAGATGGATATCGCTGTACCTGCTGCACTGCAACACACCACAAAGCGAAGCTTCTAATACCTTCATATATTTCTCACCAAAGCATTGAATACATTCAATATATATCGAATATATATATATATTTATATTTATACATTGTCTTACACGTAAGACCTTGCGACAACCAATGAAGCTTTGGCGACCACTAATGGGGGTCAGGACCCCCAGGTTGGGAACCAGTGTAGATTCTGTAAATTTCAACACTAAATGCCATGTGAAGGCTTTGCCACACAGGGATGAGAGATAGAAACTCTTTACAGATGAACCCCATTAACCTTATGAGTCAACCTACATGGCAATGATGAAGAACCAAGTCATCCTCCGTATTAACCACTAGGCTTCATGTCATGCCAGAAAAAAAAAATGTCCTTTCCAAATGTTGTCTACACAAGTTCACTGCCTGAAGTTCATCAGCGGGCTTAGCAGCCAATCAATGAGGCCCGATGATAACTAAGCCTGATGATTACAGTGGGCTTGATCATTCTGATTCCTCCGTGAAGCTCCATTAACAAGGCCTCATCAGCCAGCTTACTCGGCTAAGTGGGTTTTAGCTCAATAATTACTGGGAACTTGATCATTCAAATTCATCAACGGGGGCTTGTCAATAGTAAGCGACACCAGAACGCTGCAGCATTTTAAGCCCCATCAGAGGATCCCAAAGTTGTTAATGGTGTCAAAGTGGCATGTTTAGCCTGCTTAGTGGGCGTCGATGCACACTGATGCAGCCCTCCTCAGCTAAGAGGGTTTTGTTTACTAAATGTTTGTTGCTGTAATGTTGTAGGAAACTTATCCTGGGTGGAAAAAAAAAACAAAAACAGGAGCATTTACTTGTTGTCTTGTTATTGGCAATGTTTTGCAGTGATCCTGTACGATGTACTTTTCAGCAAACTTTTCTCTTTTGTTCTCATCGTCTCCCCCCTCCTTCTATCTCTCTCTTCCTCTCTCCCTCCCTCCCTCTCTCTTTCTTTAGGCTGTGCATTTGTAAAATACTCCTCTCATGCTGAAGCTCAGGCAGCCATCAGTGCACTACACGGCAGCCAGACAATGCCTGTGAGTACATCCTAACTGTGTGTGTGAGATTTATGTGAGAGAGGTGAGTCACGTAGCGAGATGAGTCACATAGAGCTTAATTACCTTCTTAAAGTTGAGTTAAGCTATACTTTATTAATCCCAGTAAGGAAGTTTGTCCTTCGCATATGACCCGTTCTAACTATTTCAGGGCACTGGGTGCCAGCTACAGCTCTGACGCCATCGCCTTGGCGGGAGAGGATGTGTGAAAGATACAAGCTTATGTCATGTGTATCAGTACTCACTAACATGTACTGCGTGGCGTGTTTGTGTGTGTATGTGTGGGTGGGTGGATGGGTCGGTGCACAGGGCGCCTCATCCAGTCTGGTGGTGAAGTTCGCCGACACGGATAAAGAGCGCACCATCCGCCGCATGCAGCAGATGGCTGGTCAGATGGGCATCTTCAACCCTATGGCCCTGCAGTTTGGAGCCTACGGAGCCTACGCTCAGGCAAGACGCCCCGCAACACGTCTTTGTTATCCACAGTTATTTATTCAATGAACCACAGAGATTGAGTGATCAAGCCTAGCCCACATATGTCCTTATTTGTGTTGGTTTGGAAAAAATAACACTTTTCATGAGCTTTAATACTTTTATCTAGTCTCTGTTTTCTTCACTTTCCTTCTAATCCCCCACTCCTTCCTTCTTTCTTGGTAGCCTCTAAGTCTTTCTTCTCTTTCCTATCATTATTCTCAACCCTCCCTATAATCCCCTCTCCTCTGCTGTGCAGGTGCAGCAGCAGGCGGCATTGATGGCGTCTGTAGGCCAGGGAGGCTACCTCAGTCCAATGGCAGCCTTTGCTGCTGCCCAGATGCAGCACATGGCCACCATCAACGGCATCCCTGGAGCACCGCTGACCCCAACGTCAGGTAACAGAAGGCCAAAGGTTAAAGGGCTAGAGGTGGAAAGAGTATTGGTATATTGCACCCAATTAAAAGTATTGTCAGTCAAAGCTAGAGTGAAGATACTTATGTCATATGAAACTAGAAAACCTAAGGAATCCATTGGTACCAACAACATCATGCTCGTAACGAAAGAGGTTAGATAACGCTCCAAACTTGCACTAAATTTCGGCATTTCCCTTGACCTCTGACCTCAAGATATGTGAATGAAAATGGGTTCTCTGGGTACCCACAAGTCTCCCCTTTACAGACATGCCCACTTTATAATAATCACATAAATTTTAGGGCAAGTCATAGTCAAGTCAGCACACTGACACAAACAGCTGCTGTCGATTTCAGTTTGTCATGTTATGGTTCGAGCAGATTTTTACGCTAAATGCAGTAGCTGTGAGGGTGATTGATTTCCAATAATAAATATATATACACATTTGCATAAAGCAGCTTATTTGCCCACTCCTATGTTGATGTTAAATACTTGACAAATCTCCCTTTAAGGTACATTTTGAACTGATGAAAAATGTGTGATTAGTTTGCGATTAATCGTGATTAACAATGGACAATCACAAAAAAATGTAATCAATTTGACAGCCCCACTTTGAACACATTCTACTCAAGTAAAAGTATGTGTGTAAGGAATGTACTTAAGTAAAAGTAGGTCATGATAATATATGATGCTACTGTTACATCAGCAACAACAAGACCCTTTCTGTCCAAACCAACAGACTGGCACTCTGCAGCCTGTGCATACAACTGATTAGGGTGACCAGGTGTCACATGTCACAAGGGATACGTGCATTTTCAACCATTGTTCTCTATTTTAAAAAGCCAAACAACTGCATGACAGACACTTCTTTAAACCTTTAAAATCTGACTTTTATCCAATGGCTGTGAAGAAAGCAGGCTATCATTATAGCACTGTGTTTCCTGTCAAACTGCACACACATGGGACAAATGCAGGTTGACCTGTCACCATATTTCCAGTGGAGAAAATTTCACCGCAAAGTCACAGGCTATGCAGATTTACGCGGAATATGATGGAAACTACCACAAAGAAAAGGAAAAGCAGCTACAACAAAGACTGTGAAACGACTTACTTATAATTTCACTCAAAAGGAGATGTGCCAATCTATGAAAGCATTCGGGCAAAGCATACAGATGTTACAAGATAAGAGACAGAATAGGAATATTTATTATTTCATTTTAAAATAGACATTATATCTGAAGTGCAGATTACCTCTCAGCCTTGGTATCGTGTTTTACGTTGTCCCACACAAACATACTCTTTGTCCCACATTTGGTTTGCTGGGATCTAATCACCCTACCACTGATTATCAATTAACTTCCTCATCTTAATTTAACAACAATAATCCCACAACAGGCAAAACCCAGACAAATAAACTCATAAAAATGATCAACAACAATTAAAATGAGCTATGGACACCATAAAACATATTGTACACTCAACAGCAGAATAAAACAAAAACAAAGCAGACAACGTGACATGTAAACAACTAAACAAGCAGTTTATATCTATAACAACAACATTCTCCAGATGACATATATGACATATATAGAAGATATATATATGGTTGTTGTACTCACCAGTGTAAACGGCACCGCGGAGTCCTCCACAATCTGCTCCAGGTTCGTTCAACTTGTCCAGCTGTTCATCCTCGAAGCAACTAGTCCACTAGATCCCCCACTTCCGGTCTGCTCCGCGTTTCCGGGCCCAGCGCGCTCCTCAAATCCAAAGCGTTTTAAGATGAATGAGGATCAACTGTCGCATCGGGGATTAATAGTCTCAAACAGCACAAAGTAATACACACCTAGATGAAGGAACAAAGCTCCCCAGTGAACGCGGAAGGTTTCCGATCCACTACTAGCATGTTAGCATTTAGCATCTAGCTAGACCCAGCGTGCCACTGCTGTTAAGTTCACGAACACCATAGGTGTGTCACGTATCCTACTCGTCCGGTGGTGTCAGCTATTAAATAATTTATTACGATAAATACAACTTCTTTTTAAACTAGGGCGAGGTGCAATAACTCTAATTGTAGTCGCTCCCCATCTGTGAACCTTAATGTGATTGCGCTTAAAGTGCTAGCAAAGATTTTATGCTAGCCCAGGACCGTGAACCCGTGATCTCGGCCCGTGGGTTGGTTCCTGAACGCAACATTTCTAACGCACCATTTCCGGAGTGAGGTCATCACTCTGGGCCGGACGCGGTGGAGGTGGCGCCTACCTGCGGCCGCAGAAACACCTGCAGCATCTTCTCTGCTGCAGATGCTCATTCATCTCCTGTCTGATACATTCTCAAAGTTTATCAGGACGTTTTTCATGCATCTGTTTTCCAAATAATGTATGACATCACACGTCATTAACTGCTGCTATTTCAAATTTACAAATGCATTTTTTAAATATCTCGATTAACACATTCATAAATCTCAGGTAGGAAAATTAGATGGAGAAACATCAAAAATGTATGAGATGCTGTTGAGAAAAAGTGGTAACAGCGATGTAAAGTAATGAGTAAAAAGCAGTATGTTCCTTTAAGGCCTTTCTGTAGCATTATAATGGGGAAAGTACACTGGATTTAAATGAGCATATCATTACACAGAATACATGTTTCTAGATGCACTGAAGGGGTGCAAATGAACGTAACGCACTGTGGCATAACATGCAATATAATTATATAATTGGTACCCATAAAATATCATCAACACAAGATTCACTCTTCTTTAGGGCTGTCCCAAATACCATTTTTTGGACTTCTTTCATTATACCTTATTTTATAATGTGTGTGTATATATATATATATATATATATATATATATATATATATATATATATATATATATATATATATATATATGTGTGTGTGTGTGTGTGTGTGTATGTGTCTATATATGTATATATATATAAATGAAGCATTCGAATACTGATTTAATTACTATGGCAGTGGTTGAAGCTTCAAAGCACTCATGTCAGCCCCACTATTCACTCATGTCAGCCCCACTATTCACTCATGTCAGCCCCATTATTCTTTTACAATATGTGTAAGGTTCAGATCTGTTGTGTCACAGTAAGGGACATACTGGGACAAGAAATCAGCCCTGACATTTAGTGTCTCCACCGGCCCACTGGACCGGCCCCTCTGACATTTCCAGGAGGTACTAGGTGGCCAAGTCAAAGTAAAACTTCTCCATAATGTCTTGGAGGGAAAAAAAAATACAGTGGGATGCTTACTGTTTCTCTCTGTCTGACCCACGGCTACAGGTGGCAGTACTCCTCCAGGCATCAGCGCCCCCACGGTGACCAGCATCCCCTCCCCCATCAGTGTAAATGGTTTTACTGGCATGCCGCCGCCCCAGGCAAACGGGCAGCCTCCTGCAGAGGCTGTCTTCACCAACGGAATACACCATTACCCTGGTAAGTCTGATAAATTCAGGGGGCATGTGTGTATGCAAACACACAACTCAGAGATACAGAAATGCGGTATAAATTATGAATACAGTTTGTCATGTTAAAACATGACTTCAAGAGAATGGAGCTTAAATCCTCAGAGACTCACTCTGCAGCAAATGCATCCATTGTAACAGGAAAGGGTGCATGCTGCTGGCTTACAGGCGTGAATAGCCTTGAAGCATGTTCAGGAGGCCGAGGCCAGACGAATTTAGCCCACAGACAGACAGTCAGCATGTCGAGGAGATGAGTGTTTGGCAAAGGTGCTTATGGGCTGCTGGAGACTCGGTATGCGCTTGTGTCATGAGCCGTGGCTGGTACCTCATTGGTTTTTTGTCTGTGAAGAGGTGGAAGAAAAATCTGTCTTTTTTTTTTTTTTTTTTTTTCCTTTTACACTCTTGTCTCTCCAGTGTTGCAGGAGGTGGTTTTTAGGGAGGACTCGGAGAAAAACGGCTTGGGCGTGGCTCCGCGGAGTTGTTTTGGGGTTCAGGGTGGCTGCTTCCTCTCCTCTCTCTCTGAAGGTAGCGCTCCTCTCCCTCCTCCCCATCCTCTCTACCCACCCCACCCCCCCCACCCACCCCCCACAACCCCCCCATCCCACTTCCCCATGTGCTCAAATAAGGGTTTAAAACCTGTGGTTTTAAATCATTCTTTGTGAATTTTTAAAACAAGAAAATCAAGTTTGTGAATGTTGTAGAAAAACAGTTTAGATTCAAAGCTGAAAAATGCATCCTCACAATGACTTCCCCGTACATGCACACATTTATGTTACATGAACTACTTTTAGCCCTGATTTTACAGCCAAAAGCAGCGCCGAAATCCGTACTCGTAACACAAATGTGTGCGTTCATGTGTAATTTTAGTTTCACACGTGGTGTTGGAACTTTGAGTACTTGTTTTCACAGTTTTATTGTTTGAATCTGTTCTGAAGGAGTTCTTGATACAATTTGTCCACAAACTATATCTAGACTAGGGCTGTGTGTTGGCAAGAATTGCAATATATTGCAATATTGTAAGCAAGGTGATATATTGCGATTTTTCTATCTAATTTTAGTAAAACTGTCATAGTATAAAGAAGACACATCCATGTGCATGAAATCTGAGTTAAAAATGACTTTTCGACATCAGAGCAGTGGGATCTGCATTTGCATTTATCACAGTCCTTGTAACATCCAACATCATAGCACTACTTGGACAGAGCACATATACTGAAAGGTGCATCTCTTTGCAATTAAAATGACTGATTGACTGAGTTAATTGTTGCACGTCAACTATCAATTAAAAATCATTTTTGACAATCGATACAGTATCACAATCACAATATTTCTTACACCACTTATTTAGACTTTCACAAATATAGTTTTTCTACAATTGCACATCTTTTGTATTCATTCACAAACAAAAGGCAACTTTTGTCAGAGTTTTACAAAGGATGATATACAACTACAGGCTTTAAAATCACTGCTGAACATGATTTTACAACCTTTATTTGAGCCCATACTGTACTTCTCTCCTTTTGTCTGGCTATCTGAACCGTTTCCCAGTGTTGCTCTTGGTCCACAGTGTGTTCAGTATTTCTTTGGTTTTTGGTGATAGTGGGGTGATGACGTGGTGTACGTGGTGATCGGTGTGTGTGTGTGTGTGTGTTTTCTCAGTGGTGTACTTAATATGCATGTCCTATGTGTCCAGATGGATAGTTAATAATAAGTGTGGCCCAGCGTTTGTGGTAGCTACAAGTGTGTTTAGAGAGGGGGGAATTTGTTTAATTTTTAACTGTATCTCCCACATGTGATGTGATAGCAACAGGTGCATCCAGTGTTGTGTGTGTTGTCTTGTTTTATATGTCTAACAACAGTAGATTGTCAGAAAAATCAATAGGATTTCTTCATAATAGATACAAGTATTTTATTTCCTTTCCTGTGGTGACAGTGGAGCTGTCTGTTGTTTTTTTGTTTTAACTGCGGTCCTTCAAACTTTCCTGCTTTTCTGGGGAAAGAAATTAGCTACTTTTGAGATGCTTTAGGAGGAGCATAAAGTAAAAAAAAAAAAAAGCCCTGCAAAAGAGAGAGATTCAGTTCCTCACACAGTGGAAGCAAAGCGAGTGGACACCTCACTGCTCGGCTCTCTAACCTTTTCTGCTTCTCTTCTCCTGTCTCTTCTTCTCTCCATCGCCTCTCCTTCCATCCCTCCTCTCCCTCTCACCCTTGTTATATATTACTCTCGCCTTCCTCGGTGCCCTCTCTTCCATATACATTCTCCCTCCGTCTCTCACTGCCTTACACACACACACACACACACACACACACACCTCCATCCGTCGATGCACCCCCTCCACCACCTCCACCTCCTCCTCCTCCACCTCCTCCTTCTCTCTGTGTCTCTGGTGGAGCAGCTCAAAGTCCCACTGCAGCTGATCCTCTCCAGCAGGCTTACACAGGAGTCCAGCAGTATGCAGGTCTGTCTGTCACTCTCACAGCAGCACTGATCTGTGTGTGTGTGTGTGTGTGTGTGTGTGTGTGTGTGTGTGTGTGTGTGTGTGTGTGTGTGTGTGTGTGTGTGTGGAGAGAGAGAGAGAGAGAGAGAGAGAGAGAGAGAGAGAAAGGAAAGAACGATAAAGATTCCTTTGTTTGAATTTGAATTTTGATCGTGTAACATTTAGTGTTTCAGTCTCACTACATCAATTTATTCTCTCCATTGTGTTCAGCGTGTGTGTGTGTGTGTGTGTGTGTGTGTGTGTGTGTGTGTGTGTGTGTGTGAAACATGTAGACTCTATTGTCCGTTATCTGATCGATTGCCTGCTGTGCCCCTGCATATATCACATTGTTTGTATGTATCCCAGTATGTGTGTGTGTGTCTGTGTGTGTGTGTGTGTGTGTGTGTGTGTCATGACTGTTATCTGATCCGCATTGTGTGTGTGTGTGTCTCAGCAGCCTACCCCGCTGCATACGGCCAGATCAGCCAAGCCTTCCCCCACCCTCCACCCATCATTCCACAGCAACAACGAGAAGGTAACACACACACACAAACACACACACGGTACGCCATTCACTCCAAAATATTCATACATGCTGCAAAACATTTACTCATATTTACTGTTTGTCTTTAATCCTCTTGCCAATATGGTCCTGGAGTAAACACCCACGTTTAAACATATCCAGGCGATCCAGGCATGATTTCACCTCTTGCCAGTCTGCCAAAAGCAAAAATATTCAGAGTGCTCACACTAACACAATGTATACTATCAGTCGGGACTGATGAGAGAAGACTGGTCTTTATGTTTCAGCCTTTTAAAACAGAGTTTAAATTACTGAGTGTTTCAAACTGAGCTGTAAACCTACTCATGAACTCAATGACCTCCAGGCGTGGGACAGCCATGCTTGGGACCGTACTGCCCTCTTGTGGAAAATAAACAAAACAATGCACATCGGTTAACAGCTGTGGCATCCCAGAGGCTGCCGTTTAAGCCGTCGTCTGGTTAGGGTAACCTGAAAGCTGTGAATGCTGAACCTGGGAGTTTTCTGTTTCAGCTGAAACTGTCAAATCACCAACAATCACTGTCAACTAATGGCTGCATGCTGAGATAAAACTGCTCTACACTTTTCTGTTTTTTTGCAACTCAAACACATACCTTGATTTCATTATTAATATTAGGAGAATATATAAATATTTTTAAGTTACATTTTGCAGCAGTTGCAGGGCATTTCAGACAGCAATAACCCCATCAAACTCTGTCCCACAACCTGAAAGAACAGGAGAGAGAATAATGAAAGTTATACTAACAAGAATGAGAAAAAAAATTAAACAAATAAATAGATATAAAATAATAAATAACACATATAAGTCTCATGTTAGAAAGCCCAATTGGTGGTAGGGAGAAAGGGAGCCCTGAGTGTGGCCATAGGCACGAAACTCTACACGAGGCAGTCTAAATGGGATGTATAGGGTAGAGATGGAGTAAAAGCATAAAATAAAATAAATAGGTGAGCAAATAAATAAAATAAAGTCAAAATTAGCAAATTGCTTGGACCGCGTGTTGGTAGCGTTGTCAGTGGCAGTAAAATGACTCAGTTTCCATGAACACTTGAAGTGACAGTCCATCAGAAGGAAGCCTCCGCAGGGTAATGAAGAATAATGTAAAGGGCTTCCGCTTTGTAATAAATTTATTATTTGAACTCCTCCAAGTGCATTTAACTTTCTCAAGTTTCAGAAAAAACATCACATCTTTAAGCCATGTAGGGGATTCTCTGACGCATTAACAAAGTTGAGAAAGCAAGGAGAATATAATTCAAGTTAGACGATCGTAACACAAAAATAAAAGTACCGGTAAAATTGAGAACATCAATAGCTATTATATATTAAGAGTCTAATGGGCGTGTTTCATAAAAGCAATTTGCGAGCACTTCTTTCAAATGGTGGTATAGCGACACATCCCACAAATGAGAGTCGCTCACAAATTGCAGATACATTTGTGAGTCCTGCGGGGCTCTTGCATGGGTAGCAAGTGTTTGTTTTGATTAGTGAGACTGCAAAACAACAAAATTAACAGAGAAGGAAATGATCTCCTGTCGCAGATCGGAGCTCTCATGTTGCAGATTTGATGAAAATAGTACAAATTAACCATCGCACTTTCCTGAGGCCCAGAGTGACATCGTTAAGTGTCTTGTGAAGACAGAAGGTTTCACATGCTTCAACCGTTTCACAAGGAATAGTAGGCCTGTCCGGAGCTGACACGGGGCAATCTTGTAACAGGAGAGACTTCAAAGACCGGGTCCAAAGCACACTAGAGCACAAGGATGTAAAGCAGTCATCTTCATTAGAAGACTAACATTGTGAAAGTGAAACCGATCTGAGACTGACATCCTTTTAAAATAACCTCCTCTTGTTGAGAACTGATTCAGCAAAGGCTGTAAAATGGGGAAAGAGCAATAAGCAATAAGCTGCACGTAGGCAGTGTAAACAATTATACATCATATATTAATAAAAAGAGATTAGTAAAAGTAAATATATATTTGTGACTTTTCATCCGTGACCACATCCTTGTACATTTATGATAAATGTGATACATGTGAATGTGAATCTGATGAAGACGCACTTGACTGTTCTAATAAAGCTGACTGCTTTAAATCCGTGTGCTCCACTGTGGACCTGGTCACTGAAGTCTCTCCTCTTATCTTTAAATGCCTTGTTTTGTCCAATCAACAGTCAAAAAGAAATAAGATATACAATTTACTATAAGAAATGCAGAAAATGTCACAGTTGAGAAGCTGAAACTAAGGATTCTTTGACATTCTCGAAATATCAAATCAAAAAGTTGTTGATTAATTTACTGTCAAACGACTAATTTTTTAGCTTTCGTGTAATTTGATTAAATGTTGCTAAATCCTGACATTTCATCATTTTTCCAACTACATAAAATCAGTGAGAAGAGCTTAAATATAGAAATATCATGACATAACCAAAACTGTTTGAACTTTAGCAGAATAAAATCATAGTAAAAAGCTGACCGGCTATTTTCGGGGCCTTCACAAGCTACTCTATCCACTTCACCACAAAGTCTCCTCCCACCACGGTCAATCTCTTATCCTTCTCTCTCTCTCTCTCCTCGTCTTTCTTTCTCTGACCTTTGCCCCTTATCTCTTTTTCTTCTCTCCCCGTCTCTCTCTCTCTGTTTCCGTGTGCAGGACCGGAGGGTTGCAACCTGTTCATCTACCACCTCCCTCAGGAGTTTGGGGATGGAGAGCTGATGCAGATGTTCCTGCCTTTCGGTAATGTCATCTCCTCCAAAGTGTTTGTGGATCGGGCGACAAACCAAAGTAAATGCTTTGGTGGGTAAAAATGAACAAACCAAAAGATTATTGGTTATTTATTCTGATTATTCTTTTTTACTAATCACCTTCTTTACCGCAGTCAACACCCCTTTCCTAACCTCCCGACACCCCTCCCTTAAAAAATGAAAACAAAACAGTGGAGAATGTCTGTACAGTTGTGCAAAAAGCCGGTTGTTACTGAAGAGAAAGAATAGAGAATGGATTTTTCTATTAATCATTACAGCTGTTTTCTTTTGAAGCTCCAACTAATTTCTTATTTTGATAAATATTTCATAGAATAAATGTTTACAAACCGATGACGACAGAAGTGAGCTCTGTTTTAATGCCATATTTGCACAGTTGCCATTGTGCTCTTTATGACATATAATACAAATGCTGACTCTCAATGTCTAACTTACTGTAAGCGAAAGCAATGCATGCTGGGAATATCACAGTTGCTGCAGCATGCAAAGACAGAGAGAGACTGCTGTCTCACTTTGTGCCACTGACAGCACAATTTAGCCGAACGTATAATTATGTGGCAAATTAGAACTGGAGAATATTTAATGGAGAGTCCGTCAGGTGCAACCTATTTTGCAAAGTAGCTTTTGCTCATTAATACGACACAACATTAACGTTGTGTTATTCATGTTGCAATTTGGAGACGCAGGATTTAATTTGTGATTTGATGCTTTCTCACTTTCGAGTGGAAGTTAAAAAACCGAAACTCAATAAAATAGCACAACCCACGTTGATGTTTTGGTTTTACATCCCATCACCAAGTTCATGTTGTGATTTTGGTTGCATGCTGCGCTCTGTTATAATTGTGATCCATTGTTGTTGTCATTCTGTATGTTAGCTGTATTAAAGCTTATGAAGTGCTGTTATTTGTTAAACCAATGCTAACAACTAGTAGTGCTTTAATTGTTTTATGTACAGATTAAATGATTTCATTTGTATGTAAAGCTCTTTGACTATCCATTCGTGGAAAAGACTGCTTCATCTTATTGAACCCATCTTCATTATCCATTCTTTTGTAACCCCAGTCTGTCCTCACCTCTTCGTCTAACCACATCCTCGTCTTCCTCTCTCTCTCTCGGCCTTTCCCCCAGGATTCGTGAGCTTCGACAACCCAGGTAGTGCCCAAGCTGCCATCCAATCAATGAACGGCTTCCAGATTGGCATGAAAAGACTCAAGGTGCAGCTCAAGAGGCCGAAGGATGCCAACCGCCCCTACTAGCCCCCCGCCCCAGCCAGCCGCCGCCACCCTGGCGGCCGGGGCAGCCGTCGCACACAGGGAAAGACAGGTCAGACACCGACTCCTCTGGAAACATTTATTGTCACTTTAGTTTGATAGGTGATTAGCTGAACCAACGCATGCACAACTGCTGCATATTATATTGACAAATGCTCAAATGGCAAACCCATTCATGGCGCTGCCTGATGTTCTCTCAGTAACCTTTTATAAATGTCATAAAACATCTGCAGATGCCTAATAACTTGCTGATCATCTGCAAATTGCTTGTAAAGAATAGTGATGAAGTTTTACCACTTTGTTGATAGTTCCCATTTGTAAATGTTAATTCCACCTACGTTATTATGACTCATTATTGTATGGGATTTCTTGTTAGCAGTTATCTCATGGGCAGCAATACATGCTTAAAGAGGACCTATTATGCTCATTTTCAGGTTCACACTTGTATTTTGGGTTTCTACTAGAGCATGTTTACATGCTTTAATGTTCAAAAAACACTTAACTTTTCTCATACCGGCTGTGCTGCAGCACCTCTTTTCACCCCGTCTGAAATGCTCGGTTTGAGCTCATGCCCCTCCCCAAAAAGTCCAGTCTGCTCTAATTGGTCAGCTGACTCTCACTGTTGTGATCGGTCAACCAAACCAAACTCTTCCAACTCTGCTCCAGCTCTGCTCCAACTAACTTTGTTTGAGGACATGCCAAATGAGCCACTGGGCAGGTATTATGCAACTGTATGACTTAGTGACATCACCATGTTACAGAAGAAAAGGCGGGACTTCCAGCAAAGCTTTTCCCCGTATATATATATATATATATATATATATATATATATATATATATATATATATATATATATATATATATATATATATATATATATATATATATATATATATAATATATACATGAAATAAGAATATATAAATATAACATGAAATATATATATATATATAACAAATAGGCGCTTTTGCTTTTCGTTTAAAACCATCGTTTTGTTTGTCGACTCTCTCTCGTGTCGTGAAATCTGATTCCTGCTACTCTTAACTGAGACTCAGTACGGGGTTTGGACTTTGTAACTTTGCAGACCTTTTACATGTACAAAAAACTACATAACACACTAAAGGAAAGGGAAAAGAGCAGAACAGACAAAGCAGACATAAAAAATACACAGCCTTTCAGTAACCTCTACAGTTTGATGACTAACAGTATATTAGGAAATAATGTTAAATATATTAGTTTATTCCCATCACTAAGTCACAAATCTCTATTCCTTCAGCTGTGCAATTGATATAAATATGCCATTCAGTTTTCATGGCTGCTTGCTACAAAGCTGTAGGAGCATTTACTTGCATGAGGCCTCGTCCATTTGTAGTAAAGCTTTACAGTAAGTGACCCTGTATGTTACCCTGTAGGTAAAAGATAATTGGTAAATGGTTCAGTGTGTTGCACAGGGAAGGAATTGCTTCCAAGGGAGAGGCATTTATTACCCCTCAGGCGGGTAATTGTGCTGTTCCTCTTTGTCTCCTCCCTTCATCTGTGTGATGGAGAGTTTAGGCTGCGTCGTTCATTCACCACTGATGACTTCATTCAAGGGCAACTTATCACCCACTCACAAACTAACTGAACCATACCAGACGCCGGTGTCCCGAGGCAAATCACTGCAGGAAGAATAGCGCGCCGGTCTCATATGAATGTGTCACAAAATATGTGGCACCATTACTTTTGATATATAAAAACGTTTTCGACAGAGTGGTAGAGAAAACGTCTCTTTTTGATTTCAGTTTCTTTTTGCTTTGAGACTGACACGCAGTTTTTGAAATGTCACCTGATAAACAAGCATACTGCAATTTTTACACTGGCATTCCCAGTTTTACTATTGTTATATCTAAGTACAATAATAATAATAATAATAATGCACTATTATGGCAAAGAGTTATCAGACTGACAAGTCTGTATTCAGACTAGAAGCTGGAAGAATACTTAACTTCTAATGACACGTGACGTTTAAGGTGTGCCTTGATTAAAATGCCTTCATCGTTTCAAAAACAGAATTAAACGGTTTGATTTAAATAAAAAAACAAAACTTAATTGTTTTTCGCATAGGAGATTACAACAGCGTCACTGCCAGGGAGCTAAATTAATTCACTGCAGGGTGAGCACTGATTTGTTTTCAACATTGTCTCAACAATATTATCTTTGTTTATCCGTACCAGAACTTAAGAGTCTTAGAGCTGGTGAAGATGCTTTCCTATGAATACATATTGCGTTGCCTCATCTTACATGTAAATACAGCGGGTATCAACAGTAAATCAGGACATACAGTATAAAGAATTTTAAAAATACCAATTAAACACAAATATTTCCCTGATTAACTTTTCTTTGGATTTCTGATGTATTGTAGAAATTTGATCTCTTATGTAATAAATGTTTGTTCCAGAAGGACAAGCGGTCTCAGAATCGTCTACAGAGGTTCAAGTAAATAAACAAATGAAAAAACACATACAATTAGAGCAAATAATTGTTGGATACTTACAGCTCCTTTAAAACTGTCGATATCACGTGTACTTATAGCGAAAACTAACAAGACCCAGACTCTATGGCCTTGGTGGCAGCTCTGAGAGACTGCACATGCAGTGCCTTGAGCTAAATGCTAACATGTAACATGCTTACATTGACAGCGCTACCATGCTGATTTTTAGTGGATATCATTTTACCCAGCCCATTCTCATTCCCAGGGTGTCAAATGCTGACACGTTGTCACAGCCGTGTGCGATAGGCATCCTTTAGTGCCGGTATGAGACACACCAGGCTTTTCCATTAACTACAACTTAAAGCCATCCGCAGCAACAGTTATCAGGGAAAGTACACTGGGAATGACTGTGGTGACGTAATTTATAGAGCTAAAAGACACACACCGAGCCGGCAGGAGGGGAGGTGAATGGGTCCAACAGACTTTTATTCAGGAGACCGCTGCTTGTGTCCCATGCATTAAGTTTGATTTTAACGTGATAATCAGCTGTTTGTTCATGTCCCGTGTTCACAGCGTTCATTTTCCCTTCACAAACGCACTACTTTTAAGCCCAACCATGTAGTTTTTTCCTAAACGTAACTGTTTTTGTTGCCTAAACCTAAAGTGACGCCAAGGGAGAGGGGTGACAAAGCAGCCACATGTGATGAGTTGGGATGAGAACATGTTTACCATCTTATTTTAGAAAGTTTGAATGCTCACATTTGTAAATTAGCACTAAATGCAAAGTACAGTACAACTGAAGCTGTGGAAAAACGGGGATGACATTAGTTTTGCAAGGATTTGGCCAAAGTATTGGACGAGTAAAAAAGTCACGGTAATCCATTCAATAGTTGTTGAAATAATTCACTACAAAACACAACCTGATGGTGGCGTTCAGGGAAAAGTCTTTGCCTCGCCAGAGTCACTGAGATACAGCATCTCGAACCACAAATGACAACTTTGACCTGCAGTGACCAGAGTCAATAGGATTCATCCTCTGGGCACCATGAGCATCTGTACCAATATGCAATCCATCCATAACTTGTTGAGATACTTTTCTAAAATCTGAAAATGTCAACCTCATGGTGGCATTAAAGGAAAAGTCGTGGGATCCCAAAGTTGGTGTTCTGTGTACCATGAATGTCTATGTCCAAACATCTGCTGGCAATTAGGGGTCTAAGAAAATACTGAGTATCACAATATTATGTTTTGTGGTACTGTATCTAGTCTCAAAAATACTGCTGCTTATTAATTAATAGTTTACATGCAAAGATTAACTGACTCTACTTTATTTCATTTGCAAAGAGATGCACCCACTCAGTGTATACGCTCTCTCAAAGTAATGTTATAATGTTGGATGTTACAGGGACTGTGATAAATCCAAATGCAGATCCCACAATCCAATAGTTGTTGAGCTATTTCAGTCCGGACCAAAGTGGTGGACCAACCAAGAGCAACGACGCTAGAAATTGTTCCTAAAATCATATGCTTTACGACCTTTAATGTGCATGAAACGGCAACTTCTTTTTTGTTCTGTCGACTCAAACGATTTCTATTTCTTCTGTGTTTTTCAGGTTTTGTTGAGCTGAATCATATGTTGACTTCTTGCTGCCCGCCACCGAGTGCAAACTCATCATCTGGACCACTGAGGCTGCTTCAGAAACAGAGGGGAGAGAGAGAGAGAGCGATGACCGAGTCAAGGACACCTCCTTTTGGATGTACTAAAATTTTGGAACTCAGAGAGAATTTGTACCAGCCTGGTTAGCCCCAGGACCTTTTTTCTTCTGCACACATATACACACCTCTTCCCCCACAAAAACCCTGCTTGAATGACAGCTACCTTTTTCTGGACCACAAAAACTTTTACTTGAACACTGAGAAAAAAAAAAAAGTAAAAGAAACTCGATCAAACCTACTTACAATGACCAACCCCACTGAACTCTTAAAGGGAATATGGATGTCAAAAGTCCAACAAGAACAAAACTTTTTAAAAACTGAATAGAAGATTGCCGTAGGAGATCTTTCTGTGAGATGGTTTGAGTTTGGGGCAATTGACTTTTGAAGACCAATTTATAAGACTTGAAACACGAAGGGACAAGAAGAGAGAGAACTTACATAGGGAATGTGATATTTTCAGGACACAAATTGGCTTCGATTTGGGATGGCCATCTTTAGCTCGGAGTGCCTGTCCGTTTCCAGGGGATACCGTTGCCAAGGAGAGCCATAGCAACGGTCTCCAGGGAGTCTTACCTGTCATTCCTTAGTTGTTTTAGGGACCAAAAGACCAAACATTTTTATTGCTGAGGACTTGTAGCTCTAATATACTCGGACCACTGCATCTCTTTCAGTCAGTGTTAACTGGTTGAGGAGTTGCACTTAAAAGAAGTGTACATTTCGAATATATACAACACATGTATATATACATATATATTGCTGATATGCTTTTTTGAATACAGGCAAAACTATTTCAGACGACCAAATGGGGTCTCTCACTTCGCTAGTTTACAATTACTCAAAATGTTTATTTTTTTCTCTTCTCATTTTGTCTCGGGAGGGATGGCGAGTGCATGGGAGGGGCTGCTCCGTATCACAGCCTTATCTTTTTTAACTTGACATCCTAACCTCATAGATAGAATAACATCAGAAACGTTTGAAATATATGAACTTGTTTATATTTGCAGTACATATATATGTATAACAAGCATTCAAGCAAATGTATTCATATATACAGTATATATGGATAAATAGATATTAATCACAAACAAATATATGTATTTATATGCACATATTTTATATATGTGTGTCTGTATATAGAACGGCTACTGACTATGTTGAGCTGTAATTTTTTGTAGATTTTAGCTGGAGTTTGAAACATTGCTCTGCTTGGGAAGAATCGCAAATCTGGCAGCTCCCAAAACTGCAGGCATTCCTATCTCTGATATATGCTGACACACGATATATTGCTAAAAAGATACATGTGTGAGAAAACACACACATATGGTGTAAATATTATCTGAAAAATGCAAAAAGCCACATCTCAGTAGCAGGCTTTAAGAGAATCAGGCTACATGATTTTAGAGGAAAAGGACAATTATCTTCGACTCTATTCCAAACATATCTTTTGAGCTTACACACACACACACACACACACACACACACACACACACACACACACAAACTTCTCTTTGAAACTTGAACCAAAATGAAAATGTCTCACAACCCTTGCTCTCTTTTGCATTCAGTAAAGTGCATGTAGCGTATGGGGCTGTCACCATGTCAAGGTGTGCCTTGTCACCTGCAGAATCTGCCATCAAGCACTGTGCTCTCAGAAAACAAAGACAAAAAAAAAACAAAACAAAACAAGTGAACACACACAACTGCAAGCAGCCAACGCGCTATTATGATGTCAAAACTACAGTCAGATCCATATCATTTCTCAGCCGTGTAGAGAGCTTCAGTGCATGTCCGATATTACAAACCCATCAGACCGCTGTCGGGTCGTCAATGTCTTTGAACAAAAAAAAAAAAAAATGCATTTAGGATTAATAGACTCATGCGATTACACTTCAGATAAAAGCGGGCATTAGGTAACCTGTTAGCACAGGTACTAACTATCAAAGGTGTGTGCGGGGCACCTGTGACTATGTTTCCACTGGTTGGAGTCAAAACGAGGGTGAAGTTCAGGGTTGACATGACGTGGCTGGATATGAGAAGTGACTGAGCTCATTGGATATGACATTAAGGTTTTAATGGTTATGAAAGTGATGTAATATTGATGAATATGTTATAATTTGAGAGCCGGCTTCCCATTGAACAGAATAAGGGAGCTTTTATTCCCATCCAGCAGTTAATGTAATACTTGACATGAAGCATATCCTTTAGAAGATGTTATATTGCCTTATGTTATACGTCCTCCTCATACGATCAAATATACACATAAAAGCATAACGAAACTGTAAAATGAAGCAATAAGAGTGAAAAGCCATTTACCCATTACAACTGCTGTATCACCGAGGCTGGTTTCATATTGCTTTAGCATACAGTTTCTCAGTCTACAAAAACGGTATGAACAGCTACTATATACCTGCAAAAGGTCAACAGACTTGGATTTATTGGACCCCACATTCAACACATATTCAGCTGGTGGAGATTACTCAATGAATATTTATATATATGAATATTTATAAGGCTATATGACACTTTGGAAGACAATGCTTCCTGTTGGGTGCTGTTACTAGTTTCTCCTATAAATTGCTCATTATGCCATTTCCCTAGTGTCTGTCTAACCTTTTAAGCAGATTGAATAATTTAACATTTACCTTCCAAATCCAGTGAGGCAAAAAGACGCCACTGTTTGTATATGTGCCACATGACACTGTGGCGTACAGTGCAAAAACCAGATGACCATCATGATCATTTTTCGCTCCGACAGCGGTTGGTTAGTACAAAACGTCTTGTACATCCACCTGAGCTGCCTTTGAGCTAACAATAACATCTGAAGCTAAATGTCACATGTCTGGTGTCCCTGATCGCCACACTGTGTTGCCCTCTCTGACTGCCCCTTGCTGCTCTGAGAAAATTGAAAAAAAAAAAAAAAGGTGTTGACGCGGTCTGTGCTTTTCTAATGGTTTGTTTGAGCAATCACTCATGTCTTTCACCCATAGTCCATGTTTTCCTGTCGAGTGAAATGAGGGAGGGGAAGCAGAACGACCACAGGGAACTAGAACGCCGAGCACCTTTCTTCATTTGCTCCAGCTTTAAGCTGCAAGTTTACATGAGAAAAGCAAAACAAAAGTGGTTCAAAAACAACAAGAAACAGAGCAGAAGTTTGAATATAAATATATATATATAAATATATACATAAACCGATGAATATACTGTAAATTGTTTCTTTTTTTGCTCTGTTTTCCTCTGTACATAGGTTTGCATATTTTATAGGACTTTTACTTCTATCTACAAGGACTGGATAAAGTACTTTAAATACTTAAAAAAATATATGAATGAAAACATGATAATGCTCAATAAAACCAGGTACAAAAAAAAAAAAAAAAAAAAAAATAGTCGCTAGGATACGGTACAAACTGTAGGACCTGACCAAGGCATTTATCCAGAATACAGTCAGGGAGAGCATTGACCTCAGTTAGAGCTTAGACACACATTGACCTATTTTATAAAAAACAAATACTTTGATGGGTTCTATTCATTTATCTATTTGTTTAGATATTTATTTATAAGTCATGTCTGAGATAATATGCATGCTTTCATGGCATTATTTTTCTATGAGTTGGTACGTGACCAAATAGTTTTTATATGACATGCATGGGCTACTGTTGTGGTCCACAGATGATCATTGTTCCTGTCTGCAGGACCATGCCTTCAGCACTTCTTTGATGATGGGGAAAAAAAAATGCTCCTATTGACCAAGTGATGTCAAAGACAGATTTTTAATCATTTATTTATGTTATTTATTTATTTATTTGTGTATTTATTTACTCGTGCTGTTTGAGTCAAGATCTGAGCTCTCTTATTGCCACCGATCTGCTTGCTTGTGAGTACTACTTTGTGTCACCGCATCACCACTTTAAGTATCGGCAAACTGAATTTAACAACTTTAAAGACTGACTTTTACATTTTCCTGTTGCTGATAAACTATTCAAAAACAATGCAGTACAATACTAAAGCCTTATGTACATTTGTAATTATAAAATTCATATTGTTCTGTTCCAAAAAAGTTAGCTTTGTTAAAAGATTGTTAAAACAAGATGCCAACTGGAGGATTCCTCCATCATTTTGAGGACCATTTGCTTCCACTCTGAAACCTTTAAACAAAGTGAAAAAGGGCCAATTCCTAGTTAAACATTCCCTCATAAACCAACTGTTCAATCAGATATGTAATCACAACGTAAGATATGCCTTGAGGTTACTATGAGTTGCTGCTAACATGTAAGGAGCTAATGTCTGACGGATTGCTAATCACTGATTAACTGCCTGCATAAATCGCCAGTCTTGATTTCTAAAAATTTATTCCCTTCCTCCTTTTAATCCCATCTTGCTTTGTGTTGTTTGACAGAGCTCTGATCTTGTTCAACTGATGTGTTCTACCAAGAGCAAAATTCAATGAAGACTGCACTATCTCATCAACAACTGAGTTACTATCATTCCTTTCAGTGCTGTTATCGGTGGTTTTATTTATGAAGCTCAGTAGTGTTGCTAGAATCACACTTTCCTTCATATGGTTTTCAAAGTATTCTGGAAATCTATTTCCCAATGTCAGCACATAAGGAGGGTGGGGAAATGAATGTTGCATATTAAGCTTTGCCGGGTTCCTGATGAGCTAAGCTTCTGATTGGGCAGTGCGCTTTAGGCTCCCGCCCCTGTCTCTCCAGACTGCACCATTCTCTGGTCCCCTGAACTCTTTTTTTTGTAATTTTAAATGAATGATGCGTCTCAGCTTAGCCCAATAATAAAGCACAGTCTAGAATAAAGTGTCTTGTGTTGTGTCATAATTACTGATCAATGAGACTACGCACACAAGTGCCCCCATTATTCTCTCCAGGAAGGAGGTGATGATTTTGGTCCATTCATCAGTTGTCTGTCAGTTTATCTCAAAAACACTTCTTTAAAATCTAGCAGGGAGATCTGTCATTGAACGTGTCACTGTATACCGGTGGTTATCCCGATTTTCATCATTTAAGGACAATTCCTTTTTGTTATAATAACCAAATTAACAGATTTTTTATGTTTTCATCATCAACCGGTTATCTGGGGTCGGGTCGTGGGGGCAACAGCTCCAGCACTGGAGCCCAATCTTCTCTTTCCAGGGCCACATTAACCACCTCTGACTGGGGGATCCCAAGGCCTTCCCAAGCCAGTGTGGAGATATAATCTCTCCACCTAGTCCTGGGTTTCCCCGGGGCCTCCTCCCAGCTGGTCATACCTGGAACACCTCCCTAGGGAGGCGCCCAGGGGCCATCCTTAACAGACGCCCAAACCACCTCAACTGGCTTCTTTTCGTCACAACGGTGCAGTAAAACAAGGGCAACACGCCGCTCCGCTGATTCTCCGGCCAATCTCACGTTCCATTGTTCCCTCACTCGCGAACGAGACCCCGATCTTGGCCTCAGATTTAGAGATGCCTGATCTTCATCCCTGATTCCCAAAGTACTTGTGTATCTTGAAGTAAATTTGCATTAAAGGACAAGTGTGTACGATATAGGGGGATTTATTGGCAGAAATTAAATATAATAGTCATAACTATGTTTTTATTGGTGTATAATGAGCTGAAACTGAGAATCAAGTGTTCATTAGCTTAGAATGAGCCCTTCAAATCCATATAGTAGTAGTAGTAGTCCTCTTCACCGAGTCCGCCACGTTTATACAACTGCCCAGAAAAATCTAACTGAGCACTTTTTACGTTACTCTGTAACAATGATGATGCATTTGAGGCTCCACCAATGATTTGAAATTATCACTTCCTGTCTCCTAAGGGGCCGTGGTTATGAAGTGTTTGCCTCTGTGCCCATACCTCATTGTTTGGAAGTGTTGTGAATGTTGTGTGAATGGATGAAAGCAGATTGGTTATATTTGTACAATATATTTCTATATTTTTTGTTAGCGTTAGATATTTACAAAGCCGACAGCCATATTTAGCATTACAAAAATTAGTTAGAGGGGGGTTAGCGAACGTTGGTTGCCAGATCTTGCGACAGTGTGCTGCTGAGACAGAAAAAGGTCTCGAAGAAAGTTCATTTGTCCTTCTGAAAAATACCAGTTTAGTGTCACACTCCCAGTGCACCGTCTCCTTTCTGAAATGTCTCTGACATTACCTGAAGGCCACCATAGTTCTCCGACACGCTTGTAAAGGGAAGGGTATTCAGTTGGTTGCAATCTGCAACTTCACCACAAGATGCCACTAAATCCTACACACTGCTCCTTTAATGCTGCCAATGTAAATTTCTCCACTGTGGGACGAATAAAGGAATATCTTAGCTTATCTTGTCTTATGTCCTCAGAGGTAATCAGCAGTTTTCCTGTAGTGACATGACATATCAATTACAAAATAGAAGCATAACCAATATTGAAAAAATATTTGTTTATTTATATCAAAAGCACAGAGTCACAAGAGTACAATCTGTAACATCATGATCAGTCTAGGTTAGTGTGTCAACTGAAAACTAAATGTGTCAAAAACAAAAAAAAAAAATCAAGGCCAACCTGGTAAACATCAAGTGACTACCAATTTTCTTCTTTGTCAGCAAATGAAGAAAATATCCTCCAGTATTTGGCTTTCTTCCAGGTCCTGCTGGGCGCTCTGAGGATACGACCTAGCAGGGGTTAGCAGGATTCGACCGGGTCTACGTTGCAATGTTTTGGGTCTTCGAGTGGACAGCTTGCTTCGCTCAGGTGCAGAAACGGGACTAAAGACATCCAGTAACTCAACCAGAGAAAAGTCCAACCTGAAAAATAAGTAACATTTTGGGAAGTTTTTGTTGTTTCACTCAATTCAGTTTTCCACATGTGACCTCAGCTCGCTTCAAAGGTTGAATTGGCACAGGCTACATTTATAATACAGAACCCAGTGGGGCTCTGTAGACAGGCAGTGTTGTAAATGAGTATCCTCGTGCTGTTTCATTGTAACAGAGAAATGCATACAAAGAGCGCCAGTTATAGTACGTGTCCTCAATGTTAAGCAGAGAGGGTGCAAGCCAAGGGACCGCCATCAGACATGCACAAGGCCAACTTTGACTCTGAGGCTCGCACAAAAATATTTGTCATTCACCTTCCACTTGTTAACACGGACCATATGAAAGCAAATCTCTCTTTGACATGTTAACAAAATCTTTCTTGCTGAAGCCTCTGCTGAACTCTAACAAGCAATGTTAACAAGTCAAAACCACTGGGGCGTCCCAGCAGAAAAACACACTTTCTTGCAGGTGCGAGAGGAAAAAGAGGGAGAGGACCCTGGTGCTTTCTCCCCTGGAATAGAAATGAGGGAGTGTGCAGTGAAATAAATAAACCAAAACGGGGGAGATTAAGCTAATAGAGATTCAATCCCTCAGTCTGGCTGGCTTGATAAATTATTCAGTGTATACACAGTCGAACAACGCCATTCCAGATACAAAACATGAATTCTTTAAAGCACGCTCCACTGATGTTGCTAACATAATTCTCTGCTCGTTTAAAGCTGCATCGATTTGCATTGCGCGGCTCCGCACGCAGCTCTCCCAGGTAAGGGCGATCTTTGGCGTGTACTTGTTGATATGCATGCGGGTGGTCAGCAGACAGATACGCGGGTAGAACTTCCAATCATTTGTGTTCCTCCACACGTAACTATGGACCTTGATTTGTTGTGTTTTCGCACCAACTTGAGGCAGCACACATCAGTCGCTGGAAAGCTTTAAAGGGCTATATTTCTGCATTAGCAACATGAGCTAATGTATGCACATGTTTGAGCATGAGGGAGAGAAAGTGAATGAGGGGTAAAGTCGGCTGAGGGATGAAAACTGATGAAAAAAGAGACTGAAGCTCAAGTAAGTAAATCTGTCTTCCTCATTTGGGCTCCTGCCTGTCAACAGCAAAGGAGAGAGAGAGATAGTGAGAAAGAGAGAGCATGAGCGAGGGTGAGTGTTTGTAAGAGAGAGAGACTG